>SKCR01008674.1:0-24799 GCA_019454045.1 Zanthoxylum bungeanum
TCGTTCGGATCATACAATCATGGCGATGTGATGATCGAATAATTCGCATCAGACGATAATCATGAAAATCCGCTGACGAAACCTGTCTCAGCAGTTTGAGCCAACATTACATAGTTCGGGTGTCAAGCACTCGAGTGACTAGCTAAGGCCAAGTGGGAGATTGTTGGACAATTATGACCCATAGCGTCACTATTTGTACAGATCATGGTGTTGTCGTACGAATTAACTATGTGACAAAGGAGATTACACTATTATCATTTGTGATTAGATTACCTAGATGTATAAATGATAGGAGGTCCTTATGATTTATTCCTGGACGGAGAATGATATGAGACAATATCAGTCCACGAAGGATAAATCAATAAATATCCCTAGTCAGAGTATTATCGAGATTGGACATCGATAAATACGTAAAAGAGTAGTATTACACTTGTGTGCGTTGTGAGGGCACAACAACATAGTTCTCATATATTTGGGTATAGGATACTCATGCAAGTGTAATAGGAGGTTGCGTTTTACCGATGGTACGGGAAACAGCTTCGCTCTGGATAAAACCCCCGGTAATTCCATTGGTAGTATGACTATGTGTCTATGGAAGTTCGAAAATCAGGGTAGGTGTATTTGGTCTTAACCTGAGACTTGCACCGCTAATACTTGCGATAATCAATATACTTTGGTTGAGGTCGTCCAGGGCTTTAACAGGTTCTGTGTACGCCAATACTGGGTATATTGAGAATCGTAGTGTGTTGGGTTGTGATGTCAAGACGGAAGTGTCACTCCAGTCATATGGAGATGATGGTCACGTAGGATACGAGACTGGTTCTCTTAAATGCTTCAGTTATTGGGATAAAATGACAAGTCATGTTTATCCGATTATAGAGACTAGTTACCAGACATCCGACATGTGCTTCGTACGGGGCAGACACAATTCCAGCCCCATGCCTATCACATGATCATTTGATACTGGACAGAAATACGCAATACTACGTTTACTACGCCTGATACATATCCTTTATTCCTGTAAAGATATTTCCGGAGAATTGGGTAGGCATGGCGCTTTGCTAGAGGCCAACCTTGTCTTGAAAATCGGTATAAAACGTAGTACTTGGTACTTACGTGTTTGGATAGTCCGACCCCGAATTTACTGCCAACATATCCGGGGATCTCATGGGTCGCTTCCCAAAAATTCACCGATGACGTATGACTCGCACTCTAAATTAATCTGGGATTAATTAGAATAGAGAGAAAATAATCTGAGATAATTACGGAGATATTTTATCTGGGATAAAATATCATTAAAGAAGATAACGACGATTGATTTGGTATTAATCGATAAATTAATATATTTGATATATTAAATGAAATTAGATTTCGACGCGGAATTAAAATTAGATTTTAATTCGGGCGAACGAATTAATTTAGAATTAATTCGTTAGCGACATGAATAGTGATTTCGCTAGGCGTAATCATTTAATTACGACGCAATAAAAAATTCGTTAATTTGGAATTACCGAATCCGATCTCGTGATTTTGCAAGCGCATTCGTTTTCGAATTCGAGTGTGGCACGCAAGTCAATTCAAGCGTCAAATCGCTAGTCGCATCTAGCGTCACATCATTCGTCAATCAATTGATGGATGTCTTTCACTTTGAGTGATTGACGCAAGTCACTATTCATGATTGATGGAAGTGATGTGAGTGGTTAGTGTCATTTATGGCTTTAATGGTTTGCTTTTTGAAAGCAAAAATCATGTGAAATGAATTTGAAATTCAAATTAGTGTATAAGATACACAAATTTCACAAACCAAACACATCTATCTCTCTCTCCATTCTCTTCTTCTCTCTCACGCCCTTGGGGCCAAAAATTGCTCACTGGTTTTTGATAAGGCCGAGCAGTGAAGGAAGCAAGAGTGGGATTTTGTGGCAAAATCTCAAGTGCTAGCACAGTTACGAGACATGCGAAGGTGATAGGGAAGTCCACCCATGAACCGGGATTCAATTGACGAAGCTTGGAGCTTGTTCAAGGAGCTCAAAAACAGAAAATGGAGGAGCATGTACTCGTAGCTTACTGTGATGGACTAATAATAGAGGACTCGTTGTTTATTCCTGTCACCAAGCGATAAGAGCCTAAGAGGCTTGGGTTTTTAAGAGAGTTCGCTCCGCCCTCCCTATGGGGAATATACAACGGGAAATCCATTTGACAGTCAGTCACGCACCATAACTCGTTGGCACGTACCTTAGTATATAAAAAAGGTACGCTCACTTGGTCGCTCGAACCCTTGAGTGGGGAGACCTAGTTGTGGGTAACCCTTCGTCGATGAGAGCATTTGTCCGTACCCCTATAAACCCGCGTAGACCATAGTTGTATGACCAATAGAAACTATTTCATTGTGCTTGTGTTTAGGGACCATCATCATTTGGATTCAGTTGGACTTCTTGTCAGAAATGCGAACTTATTGGGCCATTTAAACTAGGATGAGTTCGTATCTTATGACAATTGGGCTAAAATTTTCTAAAATTCCGATGGGCAACTCTGTAGAAATTGTTTCTTTATGTTTATGTTTAGAACCATCGTCATTTAAATTCAGTTGGACTTTTTGTCATGAGGTATGGGCTTGTTGGGCCATTTAAACTGGGACGAGTCCGTGCTTTATGGCAATTGGGCCAAAAGCTTCTAAAATGTCGATGGGCCATTTTGTGTTTGGTCTTCTTATCATTTGAAGTTGTTTAGCCATGTTATCGCAAAAGTGTAAACCTGTTGGGCCTTTTTCAACTGGGACAAGTTTGCACATCGCAATAGCATGATTAAATGCTTTAAAATGGTAATGGGCCGACTTATATATTTCATACATCGCATGCATCTCATGCATACACGCATCATGCTAACCTCTGTCTCTTAAAAGCCATCATAGATATCCGTTGGGTTAAAAAAAAGAGTTTTTCAAGAAAGGTTTAGCAAACATGGATATCGGGGGAAAGGAAATTGAGAAACATAAAACCTTACAGCAAGGATAGAGAGACAAGTGAATGGCATTCAGATGAAGTGTTTAAGAAAAGAAGAAGCTTGAAAGGCAATGGAAACAGTACTGAAGGTGGAAGTTGAGATACAGTCCATGCGGGTATTAGCAGAAGAAGAGTTACTTACCTAAACATAACGGGTCTCGCAAAGATTTGAACAGTTGGTATTGCTCGATAAGAAGAGAATGAAGTCCTTACATCATATGCAGTTATACCATAAGAGGTTGGATCGAGCATTCAACAAGAAGGTGCATCCTACCAAAATCAGAAATGGTGATCTAGTACTTAAACAGTCAACGCCGTCAACAACGGACCCGAGAGGAAAGCTCAGACTTAACTGGGAAGGACCGTACATAGTCTAGAAAGTGATGGGAAATGGGGTAGTGAGACTGTCAGATTTGGAAGGGAATGAGTTCACCGAGCCGATCAACGTGGATAGATTGAAGTAGTATTTTGCCTGAGGGAAAGAAGACCGAGAAGTCACCAAGGGAATTGACAGAAGACCTAACCCAACGGGATAGGAAACTCATTCATGCGTACATGCATACACGTAACGTATTTTGCATTCCTTTTTATGTTTGTTTTGTTTTGTATTCACAGGTTTCAAATAAGAAAAAGAGAAAACGGCAAAGGTAAGCCAATCAGAAGCAGAAACAGTACAGTATCATCAGTTTTAGGAATGAATCATGGGGTTGAGGCCCACATCAGTCTCAAGAATGAATTAGAATCAGTATCAATTTCAGGAATGAATCACCGGGTTGAGGCCCGCATCAGTATTAGTCTCAAGAAGGAATCCCAGGGTTAAGGCCCATACCAGTATAAGTTTCAGGAATGGATCCTAGGGGGGCGAAGCCCACATTATCAGCAGTTGAAAGGACGAATTCTGTGGAGTGAGTGCAAAAAAAAAAAAAGATGTCCTTGATTGTTAGGCATATGTCCGGCGATGACATTGTTTGCTGTAGGGAGAAACCTTAGAAACGATAAGTGCGAGATGTGCTCTCATCTGGTATTCTAAATAGTTGATCTCAGCTAGACTCGTGAGCACTTGATCACGGGATCTTAGTGGTGGAAGCCTTAGTGTTGGACAATTATGACCCATAGCGTCACTATTTGTACAGATCATGGTGTTGTTGTACAAATTAACTATGTGACAAAGGAGATTGTACTCTCATCATTTGTGATTAGATCACCTTAGATGTATAAATGAAGAGAGGTCCATATAATTAGTTCCTGGATTGAGAATGATATGAGACAGTATCAGTCCACGAAGGATTAATCATTAAATATCCCTAGTCGTAGTATTATCGAGACAGGACATCGATAATGCGGAATAGGCTAGTATTGCACTTGTACGCGTTGTGAGGGCACAACGACATAGTTCTCCATATATATATAGTATAGGATACTATGCAAGTGCGATAGGAGGTTGTGTTTCACCGATGGTACGGGAAACAGCTTCGCTCTGGATAGACCCCTCGGAATCCCATTGGTATTATAACTATGTGTCTATGGGAGGCCAAAATCAAGTAGGTGTGTATAGTCTTAACCTGAGACTTGCTTCGCTAATACTTACGATAATCGATTAGACTTTGGTCTTGGTGGTACAGGGCTTTTTAACCGTTTCTCGCGTACACCAATTCTGGGTTTATCAGAGAGTCGTAGTGTATTGGGTGTGATGTCGAGACGGAAGTATCACTTCAGTCATAGTGGAGATGATTTCACGCAGGATACGGTATTAGTGCTCTTAAGTGCTGGCCGGCCATCGGGATATTATGACAAGGTCATGTATATCCGATTATAGAGACTAGTTACCAGACATCCGACATGTGCTTCGGACGGGGCAGACACTTATCCAGCCCCAGCCCTAGCACGTGACTATCCGATTCTGGGCTGATATACGCAATACTACGGTTATACTACGCTTGATACAGATCTATATATTCCTGTAAGAATATTTCTGGAGAATTGGGTAGGCATGGCGCTTTGCTAGAAGCCAACCTTGTCTTGTAAATCGTTATTAAACGTAGTACGAGGTACTTACGTGTTCGGATAGTCGACGACCGTATTTACTGCCAACATATCCGGAGATCTCATGGGTCGCTCCCAAAAATTCACCGATGACGTATGACTCGCACTCTAAATTAATCTGGGATTAATTAGAATAGAGAAGAAATTAATCTGAGATTAATTACGGAGATATTTTATCTGGGATAAAATATCATTAAAGAGAGATAACGATTGATTGGAATTAATCGATAAATAATATATTTGATATATTAAATGAAATTAGATTTCGACGCGGAATTAAAATTAGATTTTAATTCGGTGCGAACGAATTAATTTAGAATTAATTCGTTAGCGACGTGAATAGTGATTTCGCTAGGCGTAATCATTTAATTACGACGCAATAAAAAATTCGTTAATTTGGAATTACCGAATCCGATCTCGCGATTATTTGCAAGCGCATTCGTATTTCGAATTCGAGTGTGGCACGCAAGTCAATTCAAGCGTCAAATCGCTAGTCGCATCTAGCGTCACATCATTCGTCAATCAAGTGATGGATGTCTTTCACTTTGAGTGATTGACGCAAGTCACTATTCATGATTGATGGAAGTGATGTGAGTGGTTGGTGTCATTTATGGCTTTAATGGTTTGCTTTTTGAAAGCAAAAATCATGTGAAATGAATTTGAAATTCAAATTAGTGTATAAGATACACAAATTTCACAAACCAAACACATCTCTCTCTCTCTCCATTCTCTTCTTCTCTCTCACGCCCTTGGGGCCAAAAATTGCTCACTGGTTTTTGATAATGCCGAGCAGTGAAGGAAGCAAGAGTGGATTTTGTGGCAAAATCTAAAGTGCTAGCACACTTACGAGACATGCGAA
This sequence comes from Zanthoxylum bungeanum, assembly GCA_019454045.1. NCBI lineage: Eukaryota > Viridiplantae > Streptophyta > Magnoliopsida > Sapindales > Rutaceae > Zanthoxylum > Zanthoxylum bungeanum. The sequence goes on from SKCR01008674.1 coordinate 5,905, forward strand.
GGTGATAGGGAAGTCCACCCATGAACCGGGATTCAATTGACGAAGCTTGGAGCTTGTTCGAGGAGCTCAAAAATAGAAAATGGAGGAGCATGTACTCGTAGCTTACTGTGATGGACTAATAATAGAGGACTCGTTGTTTATTCCTGTCACCAAGCGATAAGAGCCTAAGAGGCTTGGGTTTTTAAGAGAGTTCGCTTCGCCCTCCCTCTGGGGAATATACAACGGGAAATCCATTTGACAGTCAGTCACGCACCATAACTCGTTGGCACGTACCTTAGTATATAAAAAAGGTACGCTCACTTGGTCGCTCGAACCCTTGAGTGGGAGACCTAGTTGTGGGTAACCCTTCGTCGATGGAGAGCATTTGTCCGTACCCCTATAAACCCGCGTAGACCATAGTTGTATGACCAATAAAACTATTTCATTGTGCTTGTGTTTAGGGACCATCATCATTTGGATTCAGTTGGACTTCTTGTCAGAAATGCGAACTTATTGGGCCATTTAAACTAGGATGAGTTCGTATCTTATGACAATTGGGCTAAAAATTTCTAAAATTTCCGATGGGCAACTCTGTAGAAATTGTTTCTTTATGTTTATGTTTAGAACCATCGTCATTTAAATTCAGTTGGACTTTTTGTCATGAGGTATGGGCTTGTTGGGCCATTTTTAAACTGGGACGAGTCCGTGCTTTATGGCAATTGGGCCAAAAGCTTCTAAATGTCGATGGGCCATTTTGTGTTTGGTCTTCTTATCATTTGAAGTTGTTTAGCCATGTTATCGCAAAAGTGTAAACCTGTTGGGCCTTTTTTCAACTGCGACAAGTTTGCACATCGCAATAGCATGATTAAATGCTTTAAAATGGTAATGGGCCGACTTATATTTTCATTACATCGCATGCATCATGCATACACGCATCATGCTAACCTCTGTGTCTTAAAAGCCATCATAGATATCCGTTGGGTTAAAAAAAAAAGAGTTTGTCAAGAAAGGTTTAGCAAACATGGATATCGGGGGAAAGGAAATTGAGAAACATAAAACCTTACAGTAAGGATAGAGAGACAAGTGAATGGCATTCAGATGAAGTGTTTAAGAAAAGAAGAAGCTTGAAAGGCAATGGAAACAGTATTGAAGGTGGAAGTTGAGATACAGTCCATGCGGGTATTAGCAGAAGAAGAGTTACCTAAACATAACGGGTCTCGCAAAGATTTGAACAGTTGGTATTGCTCGATAAGAAGAGAATGAAGTCCTTACATCATATGCAGTTATACCATAAGAGGTTGGATCGAGCATTCAACAAGAAGGTGCATCCTACCAAAATCAGAAATGGTGATCTAGTACTTAAACAGTCAACGCCGTCAACAACGGACCCGAGAGGAAAGCTCAGACTTAACTGGGAAGGACCGTACATAGTCTAGAAAGTGATGGGAATAATGGGGTAGTGAGACTGTCAGATTGGAAGGGAATGAGTTCACCGAGCCGATCAACGTGGATAGATTGAAGTAGTATTTGCCTGAGGGAAAGAAGACCGAGAAGTCACCAAGGGAATTGACAGAAGACCTAACCCAACGGGATAGGAAACTCATTCATGCGTACATGCATACACGTAACGTATTTTGCATTCTTTTTATGTTTGTTTTGTTTTGTATTCACAGGTTTCAAAGAAAAGAAGGAAAAAGAGAAAGCGGCAAAGGTAAGCCAATCAGAAGCAAAGCAACAGTACAGTATCATCAGTTTTAGGAATGAATCATGGGGTTGAGGCCCACATCAGTCTCAAGAATGAATTAGAATCAGTATCAATTTCAGGAATGAATCACCGGGTTGAGGCCCGCATCAGTATTAGTCTCAAGAAGGAATCCCAGGGTTAAGGCCCATACCAGTTATAAGTTTCAGGAATGGATCCTAGGGGGGCGAAGCCCACTTATCAGTAGTTGAAAGGACGAATTCTGTGGAGTGAGTGCCAAAAAAAAAAAAAAGATGTCCTTGATTGTTAGGCATATGTCCGGCGATGACATTGTTTGCTGTAGGGAGAAACTTAGAAGAAACGATAAGTGCGAGATGTGCTCTCATCTGGTATTCTAAATAGTTGATCTCAGCTAGGACTCGTGAGCACTTGATCACGGGATCTTAGTGGTGGAAGCCTTAGTGTGGGACAATTATGACCCATAGCGTCACTATTTGTACAGATCATGGTGTTGTTGTACAAATTAACTATGTGACAAAGGAGATTGTACTCTCATCATTTGTGATTAGATCACCTTAGATGTATAAATGAGAGAGGTCCATATGATTAGTTCCTGGATTGAGAATGATATGAGACAGTATCAGTCCACGAAGGATTAATCATTAAATATCCCTAGTCGTAGTATTATCGAGACAGGACATCGATAATGCGGAATAGGCTAGTATTGCACTTGTAAGCGTTGTGAGGGCACAACGGCATAGTTCTCATATATATAAGTATAGGATACTTATGCAAGTGCGATAGGAGGTTGTGTTTCACCGATGGTACGGGAAACAGCTTCGCTCTGGATAGACCCCTCGGAATCCCATTGGTATTATGACTATGTGTCTATGGGAGGCCAAAATCAAGGTAGGTGTGTATAGTCTTAACCTGAGACTTGCTCGTTAATACTTACGATAATCGATAGACTTTGGTCTTGGTGGTACAGGGCTTTAACCGGTTCTGCGTACACCACTTCTGGGTTTATCAGAGAGTCGTAGTGTATTGGGTGTGTGATGTCGAGACGGAAGTATCACTTCAGTCATAGTGGAGATGATTCACGCAGGATACGGTATTAGTGCTCTTAAGTGCTGGCGGCCATCGGGATATTATGACAAGGTCATGTATATCCGATTATAGAGACTAGTTACCAACATCCGACATGTGCTTCGGACGGGGCAGACACACTTATCCAGCCCCAGCCCTAGCACGTGACTATCCGATTCTGGCTGATATACGCAATACTACGGTATACTACGCTTGATACAGATCTATATATACCTGTAAGAATATTTCTGGAGAATTGGGTAGGCATGGCGCTTTGCTAGAAGCCAACCTTGTCTTGTAAATCGGTATAAACGTAGTACGAGGTACTTACGTGTTCGGATAGTCCGACGACCGTTATTTACTGCCAACATATCCGGAGATCTCATGGGTCGCTTCCCGAAGATTCACCGATGACGTATAACTCGCACTTAATTAATCTGGGATTAATTAGAAGAGAGAGAAAATTAATCTGGGATTAATCACAGAGATATTTTATCTGGGATAAAATATAATTAAAGAAGAGAGAGAACGATTAATTTGGAATTAATCGATAAAATAATATATTTGATATATTATTAGAAATTGGATTTTGACGCGGAATTGAAATTAGATTTTAATTCGGGCGAACGAATTAATTTAGAATTAATTCGTTAGCGACGTGAATAGTGATTTCGCTAGGTGTAATCATTTAATTACGACGCGACGGAAAATTCGTTAATTGGAATTAGCGAACCCGAGCCCGGGTTATTTGCGAGCGCATTCGCATTTCGAATTCGAGTGCGGCACGCAAGTCAAATCGTGCGTCAAATCGCAAGTCACATCAAGCGTCAAATCAAATGTCACTTTGAGTGATGTGACATGTTGTCACTTGATTTGAGTGATTGATGTAGAAGTTGAAAAAGCAACTTTTGCTTTTATTTTGACTTTAGCATTTTAATGGAAAGTAAAAAGAATTGGTAAATGGTTTTATTAATTTAGAAATTATAAAAACTTATTACATTTCTTTTTTTTTCTCTCTATCACTCTTCTTTTACGCATTTCCATTCTCCCTCTCTTTTCTTCTTCCTCTTCTCACGGCTTCAAGCCGATTCTTCACCAAATTTCTGGTTGGACCGAATTTGAGAGAAGCAAGGAAGATGAAGAAGTGCTAGCACACCTTGGGTTATACATAGGTGATAGGGAAACGAATTTATGAGCTTGGAATCCGATTTTGGAGCTTGAAGCTTGGAGCTTCAATGGAGGTCTCCCATGGCCGAATTTTGAAGGCATCAAAACAGCCCCAACCGAGCATCACAGCAGCTCAATGGAGTCCAAAACCGAGCTTCAACAGGAGGAAAAATGGATCTTGTTCTTCGCATCCAAAACCGTTCAATGTGAGTAAAGTTTCCGCCTTATTCCTTTGTGTATTCATGCGAATTTTATGCTTGATTTCATGATCTTGGGACCTATATTATAAAACTCAACAATAGTATCTTGAGCTATTATCAAGCATGAAAAAGTTAGGGTTAAAATTGGGGTAAACTCGATTTAGCATGATTTGGTTGAATTGTTTGATGAAGTATGCTTGAATGAGGTTGAATTGAAGTTGTGTATGATCAATTTCATGAAATTGGATTGGATTCAATTTTCCCTAAATTTTGGGCATGACAAATTGGGTAAAATCAATTGAAGCATGATTTGATTAAATTGATTGATTAAGTATGCTTAAATGTTGTGAATTAATGATTGATTGGATCAATTTGAAGAAATTATGTTTGGAATAAATTTCCCCAATTTTTTATGTTGGCATAAAGTGACAAATTTGGGTAAACTTGATTTTGAGCATATTTTGTGAAATTGGATGAATGAGAATGCTTAAAGTATGTTTAATTTAAGATTGATTGGATCAATTTGTTGAAATTGTGTTTGGAACAAATTCCCCAAATTGCTATGTGTGGCCGAAATTAAAGAACCCTAATTTTCTTGGTGATTTTGTTTGTTTGATCATTGGATGACTTAAAACAATGGGTAATGTTGTTTTGAAGTTCAATTGATTGAATTTTGATTTGGAACATTTTTCCCAAATTAAAGTGGCTTGGCCGAATTCAATGAATTTGAAATTCATTGTGTTTTTTTATTTAATTCATTGGATGAATTGAATTGATTTGGAAATGATGATTGTGGATTCGATTGGATTGAAACCGAATCGGATTGGAAAAAACCCCTAATTGCCGAGAGAACAAAAGCATGTAAATTGGGTTTGATTTTAATAAATTGTGTTGGACACTATTTAATGTTAAAGTGCATGATTAAGTATGCTAATTGATGTTTTAGAAATATTAATTGGGTGGTTAATTGTGTATTACACTTAGGTTAATTAATTATGGAATTTAGAATTTTATAAGTTAATTAATGGGCTTATTTTTGGAAATTGGGCTTTAAGGTTGTGATTGGGCTTTTGGGCTTTGTTGTACCAAGTTGAGTTTAGGCAAATTGGTTGGATCCAATTGGGCCTAAAACCGCATCCATAAAGTCCAATTATGACTTAATGGACCTTAATTATTTAATGGGCCTAATGGGCCAAAATTGATTTCTGGCTTATGGGGTAACTCCCGGATTGGATTTTGGTTATTCGGTTTGACCCGAGTTGACCAAAAGTCCACGCCTTATAGAAATTAATTAAAAGCCCATTGGACTTTAATTAAATAAACATTAGATGTTAATCGGCTTTGAGACCCATTGCGATTAAATTTGGAATTTAAGTCGTAAGGTTCGTTAAAAAAGTGTAATATTAATTTGGAATTAAATAGTGAATTAGAATTAAATGCGTATTAAATTGGATTTAATTATGTAGTTTAATTTAATTCAAGAATTCGTACTTTGAGTACTTATTCGCAAAACGAGTTTGACTCGAGCAAAAATCAAATCGTTGTTTGAACATTGGATGATCACTAATTATCAGATTAATTAATTGGATTAGATTGATTGATAACATGCTTGTATGAATACATGGTTGCGATGCATGAATAATGTATATCGGATGGATATTAGTCGGGTGGGACAATTTTGGAAATTGTAATAAATTTGATTTATTAATTGGACCTGCGTGTCCAGCCTTATCACCTCTATACTCTTTGTATTCTCTTCTCACCTATTCCCCTCAATGTAAATGAGGTTTCTTTAGAAGTGTAGTGTAACGGGTAGAAGTAAATACATGTGCTAGCTTTGGAGAGAGAAAATGAGAGATTTGATCTAGGATCAATGTAAAGTATCCATCCGCATATCATTATTATTTTATTTCATATGCGCTTTATTATGTGTTTAGAATGCATGTTTAAGGGTGTATGATGATGAGACCTTAATAAAGATAATAAATTGGTAGCCAATTGCACGCGAAAAACCCTCGCTCAATATCAAGTGTTTTCCTTCCATTGAGTGATTCTACTCAAGATCTGAGATTGGCATTGGGTTGTTGGCCAAAGTCAAGCCTTTGTCCGTCGAAGATGTGTTTGAATCACGAGAGCTTTGTTCCATATCGGTGTCTTGTCCAAGTTGTGGTTTGTTGGCCAAAGTCAAGACCACTTCTTGTCCATCGACATTGATTACGAAGCTTTCCATGGTCAATGGGCACACTTGACTGGGATCACTAGGTTTGTTGTGCCAAGCCAAGGCTTAGTTGATTCAGAGGAAAAAGGTTAGGTAATACATTGGATGTATTGGCATATATAAGATATATGTTTAGGATTTGGATATCTGCCTACTGGATCTAGGAATTGGATGAGATCCAATTGATCTTCGAGATCTACCTAGTTAATTATCATACAATTTGTTGGCCAAAGTCAAGATTGTGTGATATTTAACGGGATCCTAGCCCACTAGGAAACACGTTTCCCGAGTACTCGACAGAGGGTTAGAGGCTCGCCGAACCAACTTGAAGAGACGGTAAATTATGTCAACAATTTCAACAGATAGGGGAACAATCCATATTCCAACACCTACAACCCAGGGTGGAGGAATCATCCCAATTTTTCATGGAGCAACAATTCAGGGAAAAGAACAATCCACCACCTGGATTCCAACAGCAGAACTATCCACCACCAGGGTTTCAACAACTTAACAAAGGTCAAGAACATGAAAAAGAACCAGAAATGAAAGAATGGATTGCAGAGATGTTCAAAAAGCAATAAGCAGCATATGATGTTATATTTCAAAGCCAATATGCTTCCATCAAAGCACTGGAGAATCAAATTGGACAACTTGCCAATGCTCAGAGTTATAGACCGCTAGGTAATCTTCCCAGCAATACAGAACCCAATCTAAAGAACCGAGGGAAGAAGCAATGTCAAGCCATCACCTTGAAAAGCGGTACTGAAATCCACAAAGATGTTGGAATCAGGGCAACAATTGAAAAACTTCCAAAAGATGCAGTTCCACAGATGGAGGAAAAAGAAGCAAAGGAAAAAGATCAGATCACTCCACCTCCACCTTTTCCACAGCGACTTCAGAAAAACAAATTGGACAAGCAGTTTGCTCGATTCCTGGAGGTGTTCAAAAAGCTACATATCAACATTCCATTTGCAGAAGCTTTGGAAGAAATGCCCAGCTATGTAAAATTCATGAAAGACATTCTTTCACGAAAATGGAGATTGGGAGATTACGAGACAGTAGCATTGATGGAAGAATACAGTGCCATCATTCAAAGGAAACTTCCCCCAAAGTTGAAAGATCCTGGCAGTTTTATTGTCCCATGCACCATTGGAGAACACTACATCGGTAAAGCTTTATGTGACTTAGGTGCTAGTGTTAACTTGATGCCTTTTTCTATATACAGTAAACTGTAAATTAGAGAAGCAATGCCTACCTCAGTCTCACTACAACTTGCTGATCAAACACTCGCATTTCCTAGAGGAGTTGTTGAAGATGTGCTGGTCAAAGTCGACAAACTCGTTCTTCCAGCAGATTTCATTATCCTTGAAATGGAAGAAGACAAAGATGTACCTATCATCATTGGAAACCATTCTTGACGACAGGACGAACTGTGATTGATGTACAAAAGAAGAACTGACCATTAAAGTTCAAGACCAAGAAGTTACTTTCAATATTTTCAAAACCATTAAATTCCCGAGTGAAGAAAATGAAGAAGAATGTTTCAGAATTGATATTGTTGATAGTATCATTCAGGATACTGATACAAATCCCACGGACAAACTTGAAGCTTGCATCACCAACATGACTGACAGCGAGCTAGATGCTGAAATCCTGGAATGTATCAACTACCTTGACAAACCATTCCGATTCAAATCAACACCACAAGTGGAAAGCCTGGAACTACCAAAGAAAGATCGAATCGAGCCTTCGATTGAAGAACCACCACAGCTGGAGCTGAAGTTACTACCGAGCCATCTCAAGTATGTATTTCTTGGAAACTCTTCTGAATTACCTGTTATTATTTCTTCTTCACAAATATTAGAGCATGAAGAAAAGTTACTGAGAGTATTATGAGAGCATAAAAGAGCCATTGGCTGGACTATAGTAGACATTCGAGGCATTAGTCCATCATTTTACATGCACAAGATTATGATGAACGATGAGTACAAACCCACAGTGGAGCATCAACGGAGACTCAATCCAATTATGAAGGAAGTCGTGAAGAAAGAAATAATCAAATGGTTGGATGCTGGCATCATTTACCCCATCTCAGACAGCACTTGGGTGAGTTCTATGCAGTGTGTGCCAAAGAAAGAAGGAATCAATGTAGTCACAAATGAAAAGAACGAGCTAATTCCAACAAGAACAGTAACTAGATTGAGAATATGCATGGACTACCGAAAGTTGAACAAAGCCACGAGAAAGGACCATTTTCCGCTGCCATTCATTGATCAAATGTTGGACAGACTGGCAGGACATGAGTTCTATTACTTTCTAGATGAATATTCAGGGTACAATCAGATTGCCATCGCACTATAAGATCAGGAGAAAACTATATTTAGATGTCCTTATGGTACTTTTGCTTTCCGCAGGATGCCATTTGGATTATATAATGCCACTGCCACTTTTCAGCGTTTCATGATGGCCATCTTCTCAAACATGCTGGAGCAGAGTATGGAGGTATTCATGGATGATTTTTCTGTGTTTGGAGACTATTTTGACCGCTGCTTGCAAATTTTGGAACATGTGTTACAAAGATGCGAAGATACTAACCTGGTACTCGACTGGGAGAAATGCCACTTCATGGTGCAAGAAGGTATTGTTCTTGGACACCGGATCTCACAAAAGGGAATCGAGGTGGACAAAGCAAAGATTGAAACAATTGAAAAACTACCTCCGCCGACATCAGTAAAAGGGATTCGGAGCTTTCTCGGACATGCAAGTTTTTACAGGAGATTTATCAAAGACTTTTCCAAGATTGCTAAACCTCTGTGCAATCTTCTGGAGAAGGATGTGCCTTTCAACTTCACCAAAGAATTCCAGGAAGCTTTTAAGATCTTAAAATAGAAACTGATTTCTACCCCCATCATTGTTGCACCAGACTGGACCCTTCCATTTGAGGTGATGTACAATGCTAGTGATTTTACTGTAGGTGCAGTTTTGGGACAACACAAAGCAAAGATTTTCCACACCATTTACTACTCCAGCATAACTTTGAGTGAAGCTCAACTCAACTACACAACCACCGAAAAGGAGTTGCTCGCAGTTGTGTACGCTTTTGACAAATTCCGCTCCTATCTGCTGGGTCCCAAAGTGGTGGTCTATACAGATCATTCAGCAATCAAATACTGGATCATAAAGAAAGATGCGAAACCCAGATTGATCCGTTGGATACTTATTCTATAAGAATTTGACATGGAAATTTGAGACAGGAAATGGACAGAGAATCAGGTGGCAGATCATCTATCGAGGCTTGAGAATAGAGAAACAGCTGGCAAAGAACTGACAATCAAAGAAACTTTTCCAGATGAACAGCTGTTTTCCATGAAACAGCATGATTTCTCTTGGTATGCTGACTATGTTAACTTCATTGTATCAGGAAAATGGCAGTTGGAATGGACAACTCAGCAAGGAAAGAAGTTCTTTAAAGAAGTCAAGCACTATGTCTGTGATGAGCCGTACCTGTTCAAATGATGTGCTGATCAATTACTGAGGCGTTGTGTTCCACATGAGGAAGTCAACAGTGTTTTACAACACTGTCATTCATCACCATATGGCGAACACTTTAGCGGGAATAAAACTACAGCAAAAGTCCTATAATCAGGTTTGTTCTGGCCTACTCTTTTTAAAGATGCTTACTTGTTTGCTCTTCAATGTGACAGGTGCCAGAGAACGGGGAATATTTTGAGGAGAAATGAAGGACCATTGCAAAGCATTCTGGAAGTATAGATATTCAATGTGTGGGGTATAGATTTTATGGGACCCTTTGTTCCATCATTCAGAAACTTGTACATCATGGTTGTTGTAGACTACGTCTCCAAATGGGTCGAAGCAATTGCACTACCATCCAATGATTCAAAAGTGGTGATCAAATTCCTTAAAAAGAACATTTTCACTCGGTTCGGAACACCTCGGGCAATTATCTGTGATGGTGGCTCACATTTCTGCAACAGATACTTTGATGCACTCCTATCCAAATACATAGTTACTCACAAGATTGCCACTACTTATCATCCACAGTCAAATGGACAGGTTGAAGTTTCAAACAGGGAAATCAAAAGAATCCTAGAAAGAACTGTTGGATCAACAAGGAGGGAATGGTCAACAAAACTGGATGATGCATTATGGGCCTATCGGACAGCTTACAAGACACCCATTGGTATGTCCCCATATCGATTGGTGTTTGGGAAAGCGTGCCATCTGCTAGTTGAGCTTGAGCACAAGGCGTACTGGGCACTAAAGAAGTTGAATCTTGATCCACAAGCTGTAGGAGAGAAAAGACTCCACCAACTCAATGAATTGGAGGAATTTCGTCTACAAGCTTATGAGAATGCCAGATTATACAAAGAAAATACCAAGAAATGGCATGACCGAAAAATAGTGCACAGACAGTTGGAACCAAGGCAGCAGGTGTTATTGTACAACTCAAGGTTGAAACTTTTCCCAGGAAAGTTGAAATCAAGGTGGTCAGGTCATTTTGTGATCACTCAGGTTTTACCATATGAAGCTGTTGAGTTACTGGATCCCAACACCAATGAAACATTCAAGGTTAACAGTCAGCGTGTCAAGCACTACTGGGGAGAATCATTTGAGCGACAAAAAGAAAGTGTCACACTTTCAGATCCAGCCTAACGTTCGAGAAGTCACGTCTAGCTGACGACGTTAAACTTAGCGCTCGCATGGAGGCAACCCATGCAATTTGTGTATATATTGTGATTTGGTGTGATTTCATTTTGTGTGTTTAATTTTTGCAGGTAAAGTCATTACACGATGGAAGAAGCTTTCGCAAATCTTCACAAGCAATTTCCTCTTCTCCCTCAAAAATCTCTGATGAAAGTCTACAAAGCTCGCTTGGAACGGATGAGATTACTAATGATCCATGGTATTCCTAATGACATTCGTTGGGTAATCGAAGCATGGGTCCGATTGGCAAGTGAGTCTTCTGAATCTTTTATTTCACATCTGTCTGGTTTTGGAAGAAGCACCTATGCAAAGAAACGTAGAGCTAAGCAAATGGGTGTTTGTTACAAATGTGCACGTTGGAATTGAAATACTCGTTGTCGTTCTTTAGGAATGGTGTCTGATAATCGCGAAGAAAAAATTAAATTCATTAGGGATGGCTAGAGTAATGAGTCTTTAGATGATATATCTTCGACTCTTGAGACGCATCCCAGTGGATATGTTCATATAGCCATCCGTAAATTACATACACAATTCCAAAAAGAAAGAGGACAGTTAAGTCTCGGGTATCTGACTCAAAAAGACCATGTTTGCCAATTTATAAGAAAATTGGATGGGAAGTTTGTCCCTGACGCATAGACATCAATCAAGCCGCTACGTTTCTTGTACATATTATATCTCTTTATCTTTTCCTAATAATTGTAAGTTTTTTGTTGTTATCTTTTATTTTCTCCGTCAGGATCCAGACTTTTTTTACTATCACGATTTATTTTACTGTTAACTAATAATTGTCATTTGGCAGGTACTAGTGCTATTATTTTACTCACCCTTTTCAAGTGTTATAAATTCAACTCATCATTACACTTTTGAAGACATCCAGAGTAAAACATGGAAGCCACTTCAAGAAGACGAGTTGAAAACATCTGTGTGTTTTGTAGTACTAGTTTTGGTGTTAAACCACAATACGTAGAAGCAGCACAGGAATTTGGTCGAGTCTTAGCTGCAAGGAAAATGCACTTAGTATATGGCGGAGGTAATCTTGGACTAATGGGGATCGTTTCAAAGGCCGTACAGGAAGGAGGCAGTCACGTTTTGGGAATCATCCCAAAACCCTTGGCAGAGACAAATCTTATTGAACCATCAAACGGAGAGAAACTGATCATGCCAGGTATGTCTGAATGATTGGTAGAAATGATTAACCGTGCTAATGCTTTTCTTGCTTTTCCAGGTGGCTTGGGTACATTGGAGGAAATTTTTACAGTGTTATCTTGGGCGAACATGAACATGTTGGGTTTTCTAGGTCAAACTAAGATCAATTTAAGCATTTAAACGTGTGAATACATCAAAGTTAAGTTGCGGAAATACTCACTTTGATCGGCTTTGCGATGCGATGAAACATAAAAAATTTCTTCAAGCTTTTCCTCATAGGTTCGGCCATGCCTCATTTGTGTGCTCCATGTTGGATCTTCAAGCTCTAAGCTATGAGAATGGATTCCATGCTCATGAATAGGTTTCCCTATCACCTTTGAATGGCCCCTTTGAGTGTTAGCTCTTGAGATTTTGCAACAAAATCATGAAGAAATGAGCCAAAGGCTCACGGCAACAAGAGAAAAAAAATGGTGAGGCCATTCGACCATGAGAGAAAAGAGAGAGAGAGTTGGTGTTATGTTTATTTAGATTTCAAAAATCTAATACCAAATACAACTTCCAAAAAAAGGTACAAGCATTAAAGCTTTTCAACCACTTCCATCAATCAATGATGACAAGGTGTCAATCACCAAAAATGTGACAAGACATCCATCACTTGAATCACTAGTGATGTGACGCGTGATTTGACTTGTGGGCCCCACTTGATTCAAAATGCGAGTGGGCCCGCAAACACTCATGGTCTTGGGTTCGCTAATTCCGAATTAACGAACTTTCCATTGCGACGTAATTAAATCAAATTTAATTAAATAATTATGCCTAGCAAAATTACTATTCACATCGCAAGCGAATTAATTCTAAATTAACTCGTTCGCCCGAATTAAAATCCAATTTTAATTCCGTGTCGAAATCTAATTTCGTATAATATTCGAATATATTATTTTATCGATTAATTCCAAATTAATCGTTCTATCTCTTTAAATAATATTTTATCCCAGATAAAATATCTCTGTAATTAATCCTAGATTAATTTTCTCTCTTATAATTAGTCCCAGATTAATTATGTGCGAGTCATACGTCATCAGTGAATCTTCGAGAAACGACCCATGAGATCCCCGGATATGTTGGCAGTAAATCCGATCGTCGGACTATCCGAACACGTATGTACCTAGTACTACGTTTTTACCGATTTATAAGACATGATTGGCTTCTAGCAAAGCACCGTGCCTACCCAATTCTACAGAAATATTCTTAAAGGAATATGTAATCTATATCAGGCGTAGTATACATAGTATTACGTATTGCGATCCAGTATCGGATGTCACGTGCAAGGCCTGGAGCTGGAATTGTGTATGCCATGTACGAAGCACATATCGGATCTCTGGTAATTAGTCTCTATAATCGGATAACTATGGCCTTGTCATATTATCCCGATAGCTGCAGCATATAAGAGCACCAGTTACGTATCCTACGTGACCATCATCTCCATATGACTGAAGTGATACTTCCATCTTGACATCACACCCAATACACTACGATTCTCAATATACCCATAAGAGCCGTACACAGAACCTATTAAAGCCCTGGACGACTGTAGGCACTACATTTTTGCATGTAAGTCCCTATGATGAGTCTCATTTAAAGGCACTACCTTTTAAGTCGCGGAAGTCGCGGGAAACAGACGTCGGAAGGGAAAAGTCAGAAGTCAGTATTTTGTTGGATTTTATTCGCTTGTTTAGCTTCGGGTTCGCTTGTTGGACTTCCGTTTTAAAACACATTCTTAGCCCAAACCCCCCGCAAGACACACACCAAGCCCATCTCACCCAAACCCAATCCAAGAAATAATTAAAACATATTTAAAACACAAATTAAATTAAATTAAAACCATTTAAATTGAAATTAAATTAAATTAAATCTAATTAAAATCCAATTAAATTAAATTCCTAATTTAAGAAAATCACATTATAAATTAAATAAAACAAATCCAATTTAAATAAATCACCTACCAATTTAAAGAAATTTTCCACCAAAAATATAAATATTCTTACTTTAAATAATTAAATTAAATACACATATTTACTTGATCACTTTCCTTATGGAAAATCCATGCAAACCCTAGTCCCCTTCTCCAACGCCTCTACCCTCTCTATTCTCTCACTCTATAAAAATAAAAGAAAACCCTAAGCACTGTGGGTCCTTCTCACAAATAAAAAAACACTCGACAGCCCTTCACAACTCACCCTTCAAACATTCTCCCTCTTCTCTAACCTCTCGCCACTCTTGGCCATAACACAACAACAAAACCCTAAAAGCTGCCCACCCCTCACACGCTCTACTCTTTCGATACACAGTCACTCACGGTTCTCTCCCTTACTTAACCCCACTCTCGGCACCTCACTCAAATAAGAATAAACACCGCAAGCTCTCGACTCTCACGGCCTCTCATCATCTCTCTCAAAAACACACACGGTAGTGGCCAAAATAAACACTAGACACCACATTGCTTCACTCAGCCTACCAAACAAACAAAAGCCTCACGACCTCAACACCCACGCGGCAAAAATAAACATATAATGAACTGTAGCTATGCATGTCAAAACCTTACGCACCACACACTAACCTAGACACCTCACACCACCATCACGCCAAAAGATATCATTTATCAGCCCCTCTCACGCCACTGCCCTTCCTTTTGCGCCACAGCCCACTGACCTTCAACAGCCCACTCCCATAACCTTCACGCCCCCATAACCAGCCTTCACTCAATCAGCTGAATCAAACCCTAAGCAGCCCTCACCCACGTCCTCTTCTCACTTCCACAAAACAATAAAGAACACCGACCAAAAATCTGCCAAGTGAACTGCCCTCTTACCACTGAAAAACAGCCCCTAAACTGTCCCGAAACAGCACCAAAATTGCACCCTTAAACCTGCAAACTACACCCCTGAAACACAACAAAAACAGTCCCAAAACCGCACAAAATATCTCCAAAATAGTCCCCTACTTACCTCAAAACAGTGACCAGAAAATAAAGTGAAAATAGCAGTGAAACGGAGTGAAAACAGTAGCCCGAGCAGTGAAAACAGCGAGGAAAGACATGAACCAGCGAACCAGAAAGTTATGAAGTGTTAGCCCTTCCGACGGACTTGTAACGCACTTCCGAGGGTCGACATAAAAGGTTAGACCTGAGGGCACCTTTCTCATTTATTTTCATTCATCTCGTAATTATTTATTGAATTTTATTTGCATGAGTATTGTGGAATAATGTGTGTTGTGGCCCTTGAATGAATGGAAAATGTGTCGTATCTTGTGGTATATAGGATAGAAACCCAGACGTAAATTTCGTAGTCGAATCCAAATGGACGGTGGTGTGGTCTGTACTTGGGAAACAATTCCATGTACCACTTGAGCAAACGGTACATGTTTCATTTTATCTTGCTTGTTTATTATTCGCTTCTTACATTCCGCAATTTAATTTCAGTATGTTATTTGTTCGTGTAATGATGAGATAGTACGCATGGGCAAATCAAGTTGGATTAAAGGTCCTCTGTTTTGAGGGATAAAAAGCCTAAGGGCTACCTTTGCCACGATGTTTTGCCACGCTGGACGAAGTACGTTTGGTTGGATGTGAGATATGTTCAACCGAGCATACAAAGTCTTATATTTTTATCTTTATTTTTTATGCATTGTGATGTGATGTGATGCGCATGGGCTTATTACGTTGGTCTAAAGGTCCTTCATTTTGAGGGATAAAAAGCCTAAGGGCTACCTTTACCACAATACTTGGCCGCGCCTTTTATATTCCGTCTTTTACTTTACGTACATTAGTTGTTTATGTAATGGATGATATAGTGTGCATGGGCTTAGTATGTTGTTCTAAAGGTTCTCTATTTGAGGGAGGAAAAGGCCAAAAGGCTACCTTTACGACAATACTTTGTCGCGCCGGACAAAGTATGCTTGGTTGAATGTGAGATATGTTCAATCCAATATACAAAGTCCTATATCATTGTCTTTACTTTATATGTATTGTAATGTAATGCTCATGGGCTTATTATGTTGGTCTAAAGGTTCTCTATTTGAGAGAAGAAAAATCCAAAAGGCTACCCTAATGACAGTACTTCACCGCGCCTTTTATTATTCCGTTGTTTGCTTTCTGTATGTCATCTCCTTGCATAATCATGCATCATATTGCAATGCGCATGGGAAAATCTAGTTGGATTAAAGTTCCTCCATTTTGAGGGATAGAAAGCCGAAGGGCTACCTTTGCCACGACATTTTACCGCGCCAGATAAAGTATGTTCGATTGAATGTGAAATACGTTTAATCGGACACTCGAAGTCCTATATAGATTTGGGCATATGTCGCATCTCTTTTCTTTCACTTTCATTGTCTATCTTTTGCATCGCATCATTGCACGTTTATTTTAATGTACAACTGCCTCATTAGTTTTCTTTTTGCATTATGTACCTAATTGTTTCTCTTTATTACGCATGATTATGCAATTGCCATTTATTTGTGTTCCCACATTTATAGGTACAATGTGCTTATGAAATTGTATGCTTGCCATTATTCTGATTCACTTTTATGCGTGTTTGTACAATCACCATTTCCTTGTGTTTCTGTATCCATGAATATGGTGTGCTTATGAAGTTGTATGCTTGCCGTATTTCAATTTACCTTTATGTATGCAAATTTGGACATAGGTTATATGCAAATAGGTTGTATGCAAATTCGGACATAGGTTATATGCAAACTTAGATATGAGCCTTGTACTTATGCATGTGAACTTAGAAATAGAATACCCTTGGGAATGTATGTTGCTAGATTCGATTAAATTATTGCACAAATCACATCATTACAAGTGGCCGCGAGCCTGGAACAGCGTCACTGATTTCTGTTGTCTACAGTCTGGCGACTCCACTGGGGATAGAGAATTGGCTCGGAAATAATGTCTTGTAATGTTTGGATTTGTGCTTTAATTAACCGTGTCTACCGTGGGTTGAAAGTATTGGACAATTATGACCCATAGCGTCACTATTTGTACAAATCATGGTGTTGTTGTACAAATTAACTATGTGACAAAGGAGATTGGACTCTTATCATTTGTGATTAGATCACCTAGATGTATAAATGATAGGAGGTCTCTATGGTTTGTCCTGGATGGAGAATGATATGAGACAATATCAGTCCACGAAGGATAAATCATTAAATATCCCTAGTCAGAGTATTATCGAGATTGGACATCGATAAATATGTAAAAGACTAGTATTACACTTGTGCGCGTTGAGAGGGCACAACGGTATAGTTCTCATATTTTTGGGTATAGGATACTCATGCAAGTGTAATAGGAGGTTGTATTTTACCGATGGTACGGGAAACATCTTCGCTCTGGATAGACCCCCTCGGAATTCCATTGGTAGTATGACTATGTGTCTATGGAAGTCTGAAATTAGGGTAGGTGTATTTGGTCTTAACCTGAGACTTGCACCGCTAATACTTGCGACAATCAATATACTTTGGTTGAGGTCGTCCAGGGCTTTAACAGGTTCTGTGCACGCCAATACTGGGTATATTGAGAATCGTAGTGTGTTGGGTGTGATGTCAAGACGGAAGTGTCACTCCAGTCATATGGAGATGATGGTCACGTAGGATACGGGACTGGTTCTCTTAAATGCTGCAGTTATCGGGATAAAATGACAAGGTCATGTTTATCCGATTATAGAGACTAGTTACCAGACATCTGACATGTGCTTCGTACGGGGCAGACACAATTCCAGCCCCCGGCCTAGCACGTGATCATTTGATACTGAACAGAAATACGCAATACTACGCTTGATACAGATCTATATATTCCTGTAAGAATATTTCTGGAGAATTGGGTAGGCATGGCGCTTTGCTAGAAGCCAACCTAGTCTTGTAAATCGGTATAAACGTAGTATGAGGTACTTACGTGTTCGGATAGTCCGACGACCGTATTTACTGCCAACATATCCAGAGATCTCATGGGTCGCTTCCCGAAGATTCACCGATGACGTATAACTCGCACTTAATTAATCTGGGATTAATTAGAAGAGAGAGAAAATTAATCTGGTATTAATCACGGAGATATTTTATCTGGGATAAAATATTAATTAAAGAGAGAGAACGATTAATTTGGAATTAATCGAAAAAATAATATATTTGATATATTATTATAAATTGGATTTTGACGCGGAATTGAAATTAGATTTTAATTCGGGCGAACGAATTAATTTAGAATTAATTCGTTAGTGACGTGAATAGTGATTTCGCTAGGCGTAATCATTTAATTACGACGCGACGGAAAATTCGTTAATTTGGAATTAGCGAACCCGAGCCCGGGATTATTTACGAGCGCATTCGCATTTCGAATTCGAGTGCGGCACGCAAGTCAAATCGTGCGTCAAATCGCAAGTCACATCAAGCGTCAAATCAAATGTCACTTTGAGTGATGTGACATGTTGTGACTTGATTTGAGTGATTGATGTAGAAGTTGAAAAAGCAACTTTTGCTTTTACTTTTTGACTTTAGCATTTAATGGAAAGTAAAAAGAATTGGTAAATGGTTTTTATTAATTTTAGAAATTATAAAAACTTATTACATTTCTTTTTCTTTTCTCTCTCTCCACTCTTCTTTTACGCATTTCCATTCTCCCTC
>SKCR01008675.1:0-32521 GCA_019454045.1 Zanthoxylum bungeanum
TGGTTTAGTAGTAGTGTTTGCAGTTTCTAAAGCAAGACCCCAAAATGAAAGAGGTAGATCCGTGCCTGGCATCATTGATCGGACCATATCTAATAATGTCTGATTTCTCCTTCGGAGACCCCATTATGTTGTGGAGTTCCCGGAGGACTCCACTGGGAAACGATACTATTTTCTCTCAAGTAATCTTGAAATTCGTTTATTAAGTATTCACCACATCGGTCAGACCTAAATGACTTAATACTTTATTAAGCTGGTTTTCTACTTCAGCTATGAAAACTTTGAATTTCTCAATGGCTTCATATTTGTACCGCATAAGGTATACATACACATATCACGAGTGATCATCGATAAAGGTAATGAAGTAGGAGAATCCACCTCTAGCGGTGACTGACATTGGTCCGCATACATCAGAGTGTATGAGTTCTAATGTATCTGCTACACGCTTGTCATTTACCTTTGAAGGTAATTTGGTCATTTTACCAAGTAAACAAGACTCACAAGTTCCATAAGGTTGATATTTGAAAGGTCTGAAATACCCATCCTTATGTAGCTTAGTTAATCTTGTTTCATTGATATGACCTAAGCGACTGTGCCATAGAAGTGATTCATTGAGATTATTCGAGTTAACGTTGTATATATTAGAGGTTGAACATTCTTTGTTAGTTTGTAAGACATAGATACAATTATTCAAAATACCATCTCCATATTTTATTTCATTAAAATAAATAGATCATTCATTAAAACTTATTAGGCATGAAAAGCCTTTATTACATAAAGAAGAAATTGAAATGATGTTCTTTACTAGAGAATGTACATAACACAATCTTCTAAGTCTAAAACTAAACCATTCGAAAAAACTAATGAATAAGTCCCCATGCATAATGCAGCCAGTTTTGCTCCATTACCCATGCGTAAGTCAACCTCCCCATGATGGAGTCTCTTACTATTTCTCAGGCCATGCACATTGTTACACAAGTGATTCCCACAACCGTGTCAAGCACCCAAGTAGAAGGTTCAGAGTTTGAGAATATAGTTCAATCATATACAACATACCTGAAGCATTGGGCTTCTTGGCCTTTTGGGCTTCCCTAGCTTCTTTGGCTTTCAAGGATCTGCAGTCTTTCTTCCAATGACCATTCTTTCCACAAAAAAACATTTCCCCTTTCCTTTTTTCTTCTCCACCTTACCATTGGGCTTTAGGTGATCTGGAGCCTTGGCCTTGCCCTTATTTTTCTTTGGGCTTCGTGGGTTCAGGTCCGTACCCGTAAGCATGACGGATGTTTTAAGCTCCGGTTTCAAGTCATTCTCTGCTTGCTTTATCAGATTATGCAATTCTGCTAAAGTAGCTTCTTTATCAGACAGATGAAACTGCATAATAAAGTTAGAGAAGACTTTTGGTAAGGATTGAAGAATTATATCGTGACCTATCATATGATCTATGATGAACCCGAGGCTGGCCAATTTTTCAATGTGGCCAATCATCTTAAACACATGTCCACTAACAGATCTTTCCTTATACCTTGTTTAGAATAAGGCACATAACACTTGGAATCTCACGGTATGAATGGAAGTTGCATACAATTCCTTCAAGTGAAAGATGATGGTTTGAGCATCCATATCTTCGTGAGCTTTCTGAAGTTTGTCCGACATAGAGCCAAGCATTATGCAAACTGCTTGCTCATCATCATCGACGTTTTTCTTCCAAGCATCAAATGTATTTTGGTCAGCATCTTCTGCTAGTTCAGGGGGAAATGGTCTTTCAAGAACATAGAAAATCTTTTCTTGTCGTAAGATAATTTTAAGGTTTCTAAACCAGTCATTGTAGTTGTCCCTTTTGAGCTTATACTCATCAAGGATGGAACGAAGTGATACACTTTTTGCCATTTGAATGTTTGTTAAATATTTTAACCCATATGTTAAGAGAGAATGTTAAAATTAGGAATATGTTTTCATTAATGTTTCATAATAACATGGGCTTTTAATATTATGAAGTTGCACTCACTCAATTGTTTTAAAATTTTAAGCAAATCGCATCAACCCCAATATGATGGATTTCTTATTGGCAAGGATCCCATTATCATCATTTCATAACTCCGACTAGGGCCAATCGTTATAAATTATGATAATTAGGTAGGTTCCTAACCAATTTATGATATATATCACAATTCCTTGATCATTGGGTTGGGCAATCAAACATGTCATAGCTTTTGATAGTCCTTGTGGACACCCAATCTTTGCCACTAAGTTATAAGACCACGCCTAAGGGTCGATGCGCCTTATGACTCAGAAAATTCAAACCATTGTCAATAGTACGATTTAGGGACAAGTTGGAATTGGTCAGTCTGGTAAAGCCTGGTCCTGCCAATACGGTTTAGCCTTTGGGTCTATACTTTAAATGGGAGGCAAATTTTTAGAATTAAATTATTATTGTGGTTTTTAGCAAGTTTAAGTGAATACTGTCAAATGGATTCCTCCATTGAAAATTCCACATAGGGAGGGTAGAGTGAACTCTCTTAAATACCCTTACCTCTTAGGCTCTTATTGCCTCGGTGACAGGAATAAACAATAGATCCTCCAAATTAGTCCAACACTTTAAATATGCTTTAAGGTAAGCTTTGAGTAAATGATTATCTAGATGTCTTCACAGCTTTTCCTTTTGGCATAAAAATAGTGAGTGAAGGAATACACCAAATCATTATCTAACTCTAGTAATACCTTTGGTTAAATTAACTTAGTTTGGAAAGTTTTATTAACGCCTTGGTCCCACCCCACTTGTATCTTTTATAATGTCTTTTATTATTATTAACAAGTGATTTATATCTATTAGCCATAAAGGTAATAAATCTCCAAGTTCATCACGGAATAATTACTTAGCTAAGGGATAAGCAATACACTATCTATTTCTTTAGATGTCTCTAGATGCTTGCACCCTAAAATAATCATGCCAATTCTAATCATACATAGAATCATCAAGCATATGAGTTTTAATATGTTGGAATTATTTTAGGCATTAAATAACTTTGATTAATATTTAATTATTATTATATTGCATTTTATTTTATTAAAGAAATTTACTATTCACGTTTTTTTACAGATGCATGAACTTTAAATGCAATTTCACAATTCCAATATTAACCAAATCATGCAAAACTTGTGCCTAAAATTAATTTCAGGGTGTTAGCTTTCCAACGAGCTTTTACCCACCCAATTTCGAGTTCAAATGAGAGAGAACTAATTAAAATAAAAACGGCGCACTGATACCACTGTTGGGAAGCGACCGTGAGTGCACAGCGGAAAATCAAGAAGAAATTATGATGCCGTTATCAATTTGCCCAAGACCCATTTGTTTTGATTATTTTACAAGCCTAGCATGTTACTATATATTCTAAGCATAAAAAACTCATAAAACAAGCAAAGAACATAAAATTAAACATGCTAACTATCATAAGAACTCTAATTAAAATAAAGAAAGAAAAAGACTTACTTGAACCGAAGACTCCTCAAGTCCTCCCTCCAATCTACAAGATTTTCTCGAACTCAGCAAGCTCTTCCACGTTCGAAAGCGCCACCCAAGTGTGTGGCCTCCAAAGGTGCACACACAAAAGCCAAAACTCAACGGCAAGACTTCGCCTTGAGTGCACGGGTGTTTTGCCCTTGGTTCTAGCCTAGGCAAAATATCTCAAAACTGTTAACTCGAGATTCCTCTATTCAATTAAACTTAAGGAACCTCAAAATCAGTGGCTTACTCTTAAACTTTAGAGTTGCTCACTTATATAAACCTAAGATATGAAAAGTTTGGTGCAAAAATTTGTAAAGAATTCTTTGGGTTTATATAGGTGCTCCAAAGACAACAAAATTAATTAAGAATCTTATGTGGGATAAAAGATAATTTAATCTTAGCTATTGATCTTAATTTAGGGGTTTAATAAGATTATAAAACCCTAATAAGAGTTTGGGCGGAATTGGAATTCAAAACAAATAACAAAATAATTTTTTTTACTATTCATATTAATATTCACATTTTTATTTATTTATTTATTTATTTATTTATTTCAATTCCCAAAGTGCCCATATCGTCATTCACCAATCCCTAAGCCACTATAGAACCTCATAAATGATCTGTTCAAAAATTAAACACATTGAACCATTTATTACAATTCCTACAGCAATCATATATGCTGTTAAATTTGTTTGTGCACTGTTAACCATTGATTTCGACTTTATTGTGTGTGACCTTTTGGGTTCCCCTCAAGTTGGACATGAAATGAATCGTGATAATTTAATCGAACATAAATTATCCTCTGATCAGATGGCCATTCGATTTCAATGACCAAGGTTGACATCTAGCAAAATGTCAAGGCCCCCAAATGAGAAGGAAAGATATATATACCCATTCTATATACGATTTACATATGATACGGTCCCTCGCCTCACTGTATCCCCACCGTTTGACCTAGGGTATGGAAAAGTGTCACCCATATAGTGAAATGTATGATGTTGATAGTGTCATGAATCGTGCTAATCCAAGAATCTCACATTATTCTTCCGCTGCTGCCACAGTCTCAAGCACTTATCACATATATCAAACCACAAACTGGAATACTACTCTTATAAGAAAATATTATCCGAGAGAGTGGCGATTCTCTTTTGTATCTTTACAAACTTCTTATGTTTCAACAAATAACCTAATCATACCCTTATGACCGGATCTTTTGAACCGGGGAAGGAGAATGTCAAAGTTATTTGATCCACACATAAGATTGTAAACACCTCAAGTATTAGGACTAGTCATACAATCGATACATGAAATTTCTCACAGACACATGGGATAAACACTCCATGTGAAAAACTTTCGGCGTTCAGTTCGATGGACACGAGCAACTCATGCATCCATGTGATACACCAAGCAGACGGATCTCCGCTAGTAGCCTATGAGATTGGATACCCCACTTAAGGGTGGATCATATCATCATGCTAGTCTCTCTCCGCTTTGTGAACGCCCAAATTATTCACAAACTATGACTATGACGTTAAGAGTAAGGATTCTCAGAAGGCGTGGAAGCCATCATCTTATTACTCCAAGTGCTTTATTACAGTGTTTGGTGATTCATATAAGTTATGTAAGACACATATAATAAAGATTTTCATTTTATTAATTAATGAAAATATTATAAATACATGTACATATAGCCCATCCACAAGTTGGGTATAGGGCATATCCCTAACAATCTTTCACTTGCACTATAGCCAACTAGTATGAATCTGGACACGTATAATAAAGATTGTCATTTTATTAATTAATGAAAATATTACAAATACATGTACATATATCCCATACACAAGTTGGGTATAGGGCATATCCCTAAAAGAATAGGCCGTACTGTTGCCCTGAGCCTCTGTCCTTCTAACTATAATCTACATTATTTCTCTTTCCTTAATCAAATTCTTATTTATGGAACCAATGCCTAAATTCGACAACATGGAAAATGATTTAATTATTAATAACTGTGTACTTATAAACACTTATTTTTACAATAACTATACATAACCCAAATACTAATATATGACTTTCATTTGACTCTGACTGACTCTTACTCTCTCTCAGACTTGAACTGGTAGACTCCATACCATAGTGACTGCATCAGTATCCATCCTCTGGAGAACACCTGCAAAACACGAAACTGGGAGTGAGGGTTAGACCGTTGTACGATCTAAGTGAGTGGACGACAAAACTGAAATACTGTAATAAAAACATTTGGTTCTAAAAAAAAATGGAGATACTTTGTATGATGAAAACTGTTTTATTGTCTAAGAATTTCGAACTCTTTTCTGAAAGTCTCATCTGAAAAATCTTTCTGTAAAACTCATCTTTTCTGAAAATTTCTTAATGAAACTGCACATTTATGAAAACTTTTCCTTTCTAAAACCTTGTCTGAAGACGAATTTGAAAACTATTTCTGAATGCTGAAATCTGTCTCTGAAAAACCTGATGTATGGGGGCGTTACGTATCTTCGTCCCCTCATACGCCTATCTAGAACCAGGAGTGCAAAACCATGACTTTGGGGCGTTACGTATCGCCGTCCCCCAAAGTATGTCACTTTTGTCCCTGAACTAGTGGTCTTGGGGCATTACGTATCGCCGTCCCCCAAGCCACTGAACTAGAACTGGGGATGCTAATCAATGTTACCCTCCAAGCTTTGAAACTAGGATCTAGGGGCATCTATCATCCCTAATCCTGAATTAGGATCTGGGGCGTTACGTATCGCCGTCCCCCAAGTCCTCTACATGTGCACATGTGCTGTCCATCAATTCCATAACTGAGTAAAGTTACATACTGAGGTGGGTTTTTACCCCATGCCTTGAAAACCATAAAATCATACTTTGAAATAGTTTTTATCTCTAGCATAACTTAAAGAATAACTTTCATGTAATAACTATAATAAAAATCAGCTAACGCCCTAAAGCGTAAAAGTGAGTCTGTTGCGAAAACTACAAAATGAAAGTCATTTAAAAAAAGAGCGTCCACTCACAGATTTTGAAATCTGGCTGGGGCTATATCGCTTCGTCGAAGGAAAATGCAATTCCTGCAATGGTCTATAAATGGTAACTTGGTTAGATTACAAACCATGAGATGGGTTTTGGAACTAGGCTAAACTTTCTCAATTCAAGTCTGTGATATCGTAACTTAGTATATCATGTTTCGAATAAGATGCAATCTATGCATGTGAACTAATATGAGACCCTAAGGGTGGTCTCCAACACACTAAAGTGGAACTGGGATGGTTTAGAACTGTTTTACGAATGAGTTATGTCAGGCGTCGCGACGCAAATCCTTGTGCATCGCGACGCGCAACATCTAGAAATGTGATGTCATTTTACTCTTGCTTGTCGCGATGCAAAGCCCTTTAACGTCGCGACACGAACCATTTTTCCAGGATTCTGTTTTTTTGTCTCAAAATCCATCAAAAGCACTACAAAACATTTCCCATAATAAAATCATTGCACAAATCAACTCATTGATCTTCAAATTCACTTAATCCATAACAATTAATCATCTACAAACAATGATTTAATCACACTTTCTATAATTTAATTACCCCCTTAACTTTTTAAAATTTGGGTTCTACACTCCAACAACCAATTCTTTTCTAATCATTCAACAATAAACAAACCTTACCATGCCAACCTTTCTATTTTATCAAACACCAACTTCCAAAATCCAACAACTTAAATTTTGGGTCAAGTTTTCTTACCTTCTTCCTTCTTTGAATGTCTTCATTCTCTAAGCCCTCTATTGTTGCTAATCTTCTTTTCTTTGCTTCTTCTTCTCATTTCTTCTCTTCTTTCCCTCTCTTTTTCCTTTTCTTTTTTTCTCTTTTCTTTCTTTTTTCTTCTTCTTCTTCTTATTATTCTCTTCTTCTCATCTTCTTCTTTCTTCTCTCTTTCCTTTCTTTCTTTTTCTCTATTTCTTCTTTTTCTTCTCTTCTCTCTTCTTTCTTCGTCTCTCTTTCTCTCTCTTTCTTCTTCTCTTCTTCTCTCTTCCTCATCTTCCTTCTCCTTCTTCCTTTCTTACGTTGCTTCTTCTTTCTCTTCTCTCTTCTTCCCTCTCTTCTTCTTCGTCTCTTCTTTGTTGCTTTTCCAATTTTTTGTGATTTATGAATAGTAGACTCTTTATATAGTATGGGTTGTTTGATATTAGGAAAAATGGAGAAAAATGTGGAATTGTGTAGAAAGTTCGAGATTCTTCCAATTGAGTTCCAAATTATTATTCGTCTGAATTTTTGACTTACGTGTTTGACCTATTTCTCTGATCCGAATTTGGAAAAAATGTTCAATGCGAAAGTTTTAGATCTCAGTCTCAGCTTTCTGATGATATAAAATTCATAAAATTGTAGTTTGTATGAGAACGTTACGGCCCAAATACCACAGACTTTCCGTAGTGGAACTTCATATCGTCTAATATCCCGATTCTCGAAGAATTTACACCGATAGCCATCTTATGAGGGTATATGTTTCCAATCATAATTTATATTATGTGATCTCATCTTACAGTGTATCAGTAGTCAGAATTACCGATTGTTACAAATTCCCCCCCTTAAATAGGATTCGTCCTCAAATCCTCTTTAAACTTGGGATCTTATCATAGATCACAAGATTCGTGGGTTCCTAATAAACCACCAGCTCTAACTGACTACATGCTCATTGTAGGCACTGCATTTTTGCACATAAGTCCCTATGATGAGTCTCATTTGGAGACACTACCTTTTAAGTCACGGAGGTCACGGAAAACGGACATCGGAAGGGGAAATTCAGAATAAACAAGGTTCACTATTTTTGTTCGTGCTGTGTTAATGTATACGTTCGAACGCCAAACAGATGGCGGGCGTTCGTGCCGCGCGTTCGAGGAGGCGTTCGAACGTGTCGGTAATTCTGGTTTTGCTGCTAGCCTCACATTAAGCCAATTCGCCCAAGCCTTGGCCCACACGCCCAAGCCCACTTAAAACACATATTTAACACAGGGTGAAATCAAAACAAATCTAAAATCACATACCAAATTAAAATAAACATTAAAATCAATCAAATATTTTAATTCCTTAATTAAGATATTCACCCACCAATTACACAAGATTCATTCCTAACTAAACAAAATCACATACTAAATTAAAAGATGTCATGCCTAACCTATTAAAATCAATTATAACAAACTAAAGATATTGACTTCCTAATTTAAACCAAATTTGTCCCCCTCAATCTAATCTTTTCCTTGTTGAATACCAAATCAAATCCTCCTTTTAATGCCAAAATCCCTTCCTTGTGAGACAAGGTGAAGCCCTAGCCATTCTCTATATAAACAACCCCTAACCAAGACATGGATGCCCCTAGCTCATTCATACAAAAAAAGCCTCCCTAGCTCATTCATACAAGAAAAGCCTCCCCTAGCTCATACACATAATATACACAAACTCACACAAATCACAAGACACAAAAGAAAATAACCCCAAGCCTTCACGTTAAAAGCACATTCACAAACCGATCAGCCCTACACGTCCATAAGCCTCACAAATCTGCCCATGCCACACAGCCCTTAAACGCCATAAACACAACACAATTAACAAACTGCCTCACCTTCGCCCCTTCAACCACACTGCCCCCACTTTTATCACCACACAATAGCCCACTAAAACACACATAAAACAGCCCCCGAATCAACACCATAACACCACCAAAATCACAACCCAAAACAGTAGCCAAAACAACCCCAAAATAGTAACTAAGACAGCAAAGCGGCATCGAATCGGAGTCAAAAGCACAGCAAAAGATGAGAACGACGACCTAAAACAGTAAGACAACGAACGAGAGCAGTGAACCTGTGAACGGAGGAGTGCAGAGCATTCCCCCCCCCCCCATTTCGACGACCATACACACACTACTACCGAGAGACGACATAAAGGTTAGACCTGAGGCACCTTGTATTTATTATCTTTCATTTGTCTTTTATTTATTTTAATATATTTTTTATTACATGAGAGTCGTTTTGTTGAGGCATGATGTGAATTCCGGATAAACGGAATGCATGTTCTCTTTTATGGTATATCGGATGGAAACACGGACATAAATTCCGTAGCCAAATCCGAATGGACGGTAGTACGGTCTGCACTCGGGATACAACTCCACGTACCACTTGAGAGATACATATATTCCATTTCATCCAAACTTGTATTTGAGCATGATGTAGTTAGTACGTTATTTATTTATTTAGCCTGATTAGGCCTATGTGTTATTTATTTCTTAAGCATGATTTAGTCCTTAATATGTTAATCTTTATGCATGATTTAGATATCCATGTGATTAGATATGTCGTTGTTGTGATCCTGTTTGAATACGGTATCTAAAACCATAATGAATGTATGCAATCTGCCAGTTCCCGTTCGAACACGTCATCGAACGCAACTCGAACGCGAACCTTCTGTTTACCGTTCGAACGCGTTATCAAACGCTACTCGAACGCGCATGAATTTGTATCATCAGGTCTGGTCCCGTTCGAACGCGTTATCAAACGCTACAAAACGTGAACCTTCTGTTTAATCGTTCGAACGCATTTACGAACGCTACACGAACGCGCACACACTGAACTGAGTCTGTCTCATCATATTTCATGCACAATTGACTCTTGGGTGATCTCCCTTGCATTATGTAGCCAATCATATTATTTGTATTCCTGCATTTATCCATTCGATGTATTCATGAGATAGTACTCAAGGATGATTAGGTTGTTCTTAGTTTTCCATATCATATGATTGGAATATGTTCATGAGATTGCCATGTGATGTTGTATGTTGTGATGATTAATTTCATGCATGTGAATTTAGAAGCATGATACTCTTGGAAATAAATGTTACTTAAACTTGATTAAATTATTACATAAATCCTTTCATTACAAGTGACATAAGTAAGGGACCATTCCGAACCCAACGGTTTGAGGTCTTCCCTTGCGAGGGGTGAATGCGGCCTTAAATCTCATTTTCCCGGTTCACACTACCGGGCCGCGACTCCATTATTCTCCAGTTTAGTCCCCCGTGGCTACTCTATACTCCCAACCGGGCCGCGAGCCCGGGACAGCATGCGTCGCCCCAGATCCTGTGTCCCCACAGTCTGGCGACTCCCCTGGGGATAGAGAATCGGCCCCGAAATATTGTCTTGTAATGTTTGGATTTATGTTCTAATTGACCGTGTCTATAGTGGATAAAATAGGGTTTAATCAAGGGCATCTTGAGGCTAGTTAATGGTTTGGTGTCTTTCTTCATTCACTACCTTCCTAGAAGGAAAAGCTATGAAGGCACCTATATAGCCATCTACCCTTAGCCTATTGTGATGGACTAATTTGGAGGACTCATTGTTTATTCCTGTCACCAAGCGATAAGAGCCTAAGAGCCTAGGGTACTTAAGAGAGCCTCGCTCCACCCTCCCTCTGGGGAATCTACAACGGGAAATCCATTTGACAGTCAGTCACACACTATAGCTCATTGGCACGTACCTTAGTGTATAAAAAAAGGGTGCGCTCACTTGGTCGCTCGAATCCTTGATTGGGGAGACCTAGTTGTGGGCCATCATTCGCCGATGAGAGCCTTTGTCTACACTCTTGTGAACCCACCCATAGACCGGGGTTGTATGGTTAAAGTAACAATTATTTCCTTGAGTATGTGCTTGTGGACCATCCTCATTTGGATGAAGTTGGACCATTGTCAGAAATGCGGACTTGTTGGGCCATTTAAACTGGGACAAGAACGTATCCTATGATGATTGGGCCAAAGGCTTCTAAATATTGATGGGCCACTTTGTGCTTGTGTTCGAAACATTACCATTTGGATTTAGTTAGGCTGCTTGCCATGAGATGTGAACTCGTTGGGCCATTTAAACTGGAACGAGTTCACTCATATGACAGTTAGCCCAAAAGCCTCTAAAATGATGGTGGGCCGATTTGTGTGAAAATTTTAATGAGTTGATATATTTCTTGCATCACATGCGCCTCATGCATACATGCACCATGTTAACCCCATTTTGTCTTAAAAGCCATCATAGATACCCGTTGGTTAGGGAAGATGACAGACTTGTCAAAAAACCAAGCAGCCACCAAGAGTACCGGCAGAAGACCTAACCCAACGGGATAGGAAACTCATTCATGCATGCATGCATACACGTAACGTATCATGCATTCCTTTTCGTGTTTGTTCTGTTTTGTAATAACAGGTTTCACAGAAAAAAAAGAGAAAGCGTCAAATACAAGCCAACCAGAAGCAGCAACAGTACAATGTCAGCAGTCTTCAGGAATGAATCACAGGGCCGAGGCCCACATCAGTAACAGTTGGGGGCGAGGCCCACATCAGTATCAGTTGGGGGTGAGACCCACATCAGTATCAATCTGGGGGCGAGACCCACATCAGTATCAGTCTGAGGGCGAGGCCCATATCAGCAGTATCAGTCTGGGGGCGAGACCCATATCAGTACCAGTTTGGGGCGAGGCCCACATCAGTAACAGTGTTGGGGCGAGGCCCACATCAGTTTGAGGGCAATGCCCACATCAGCATCAATCTAGGGGCGAAGCCCACATCAGTACCAGTTTGGGGGGCGAAGCCCACATCAGTACCAGTTTGGGGTGAGGCCCACATCATTATCAACATCAGTTTTGCCGGATATGACACTCTGAGGGCGAGGCCCATATCATTATCAGAATCAATCAAGTCAAGAATGGCACTCCAAGAATGGAAACACAGTTCGAGAATGAACAAGCCAAGAATGGCACTCCAAGAATGGAAAAACAGTTCGAGAATGAACAAGCCGGGAATGGCACTCCAAGAATGGAAACACAGTTCGAGAATGAACAAGCCTGGAATGGCACTCCAAGAATGGAAACACAGTTCGAGAATGAACAAGCCGGGAATGGCACTCCAAGAATGGAGCAAGGTTCGGGAATGGACCGTATCACAGTAACGGTTCAAGAATGGACCACCTCTCATCGAAACGGTCCGAGAATGGACCACCTCTCCTCAACTTGGTTCGAGAATGGACCACCTCATCAGTATCAGTCTGGGGCTGAGGCCCATATCAGTATCATTCAGGGCCGAGGCCCATATCAGTATCAGCTTAGGGCGAGGCCCACATCAGCATCAGTTTAGGGCCGAGGCCCACATCAATATCAGTCAGGGCCGAGGCCCACATCAATATCAGTCAGGGCCGAGGCCCACATCAATATCAGCTTGGGGGGAGGCCCACATCAACATCAGTTTAGCGGCTGAGGCCCACATCAGTTTCAGTTTTGGGGATGAGTCCCAGGGCCGAGGCCCACATCAGAATCAGTATCAGTTCTGCCGGGTATGGCATTCTGGGGGTGAGGCCCACATTGGTTCAGTATTAGTTCTACCGGGTATAGTACTCTAGGGGGAGAGGCCCACATCATTATCAGTAACGGTTTGGAAATTGACCACTCTCATATCAGTAATGGTTCGGAAATGGACCACTCTCTTATCAGCAACAGTTCGGAAATGAACCACTCTCATATCAGTAATGGTTCGGAAATGGACTATATCTCATCAGCAACGGTTCGGAAATGGACTATCTCTCATCAGCAATGGTTTGAAAATGGACCATCATCTCATCACTTGCCGAAAATGGCACTTTAAAAATGGTGCAACGGTTCAGAAATGGACCATTATCACATCTCGCCGAAAAGGGCACTCCGAAAATGGAGCACGATTCGAAATGGACCATCATCTCATCTCGCCGAAAATGGCACTCTAAAAATGGAGCAACGGTTCGAAATGGACCATCATCTCATCACTTGCCGAAAATGGCACTCTAAAAATGGAGCAACGGTTCGGAAATTGACCATTATCACATCTCGCCGAAAATGGCACTCTGAAAATGGAGCACGGTTCTAAATGGACCATCATCTCATCTCGCTAAAATGGCACTCTGAAAATGGAGTACAGTTCGGAAATGGACCAAGGAAGGCCTAACCCATCGGAATATGATACATATACATGCATACATGCATACATATCCCATACATGCAATGTTTGTTTTGCGTTCGCAGGTTTGTAGCGGCAAGACCATCTTATCAAATAACGGTTCAAAAATGAGCCACATTCTCGCACAGCACGGTTCGGAAATGGACCGCTACCACAACAGATGCCGAAAATGGCGCCCCAAAATGGAGCACACATAACAGACGCCGAAAATGGCACTCCAAAATGGAGCATTCACAACAGACGCCGAAAATGGCACTCCAAAATTGAGTACCCACGACAGATGCTGAAAATGGCGCTCCAAAATGGAGCACTCACAACAGATGCCGAAAATGGCGTTCCAAAATGGAGCACACACAGCAAATGCCGGAAATGGCGCTCCAAAATGGAGCACACACACAAAAAAATGCCGAAAATGGCACTCTAAAAATGGAGCACGGTTCGGGAATGAACCAGAGGTCGCAGCACCTCACCACCAAATCAATTCAACTCAACACATGGTAAGTCAAGTGGCAGCTGGCAAGCCAGGTAAGTGAAAATGCATTGCATAACTTTGATAGGATTGTCACTGTTACACATTACACAAGTCCCATCAAAGTGGGGGCGACTGTAGGCACTGCATTTTTGCACATAAGTCCCTATGATGAGTCTCATTTGGAGACACTACCTTTTAAGTCACGGAGGTCACGGAAAACGGACATCGGAAGGGGAAATTCAGAATAAACAAGGTTCACTATTTTCGTTCGTGCTGCGTTCGTGTATACGTTCGAACGCCAAATAGATTGCGGGCGTTCGTGCCGCGTTCGAGGAGGCGTTCGAACGGTGTCGGTAATTCTGGTTTTACTGCTAGCCTCACATTAAGCCCAATTCGCCCAAGCCTTGGCCCACATGCCCAAGCCCACTTAAAACACATATTTAACACAGGGTGAAATCAAAACAAATCTAAAAATCACATACTAAATTAAAATAAACATTAAAATCAATCAAATATTTTAATTCCTTAATTAATATATTCACCCACCAATTACACAAGATTCCTTCATAACTAAACAAAATCACATACTAAATTAAAAAGATGTCATGTCTAATTAAAATCAATTATAACAAACTAAAGATATTGACTTCCTAATCTAAACCAAATTTGTCCCCCCTCAATCTAATCCTTTCCTTGTTGAATACCAAATCAAATCCTCCTTTTAATGCCAAAATCCCTTCATTGTGAGACAAGGTGAAGCCCTCGCCATTCTCTATATAAACAACCCCTAACCAAGACATGGATGCCCCTAGCTCATTCATACAAAAAAAGCCTCTCCTAGCTCATTCAGACAAAAAAAGCCTCTCCTAGCTCATTCATACAAGAAAAGCCTCCCCTAGCTCATACACATAATATACACAAAACTCACACAAATCACAAGACACAAAAGAAAATAACCCCAAGCCTTCACATTAAAAGCACCTTCACAAACCGATCAGCCCTACACGTCCATAAGCCTCACAAATCTGCCCATGCCACACAGCCCTTCAACGACATAAACACAACACAATTAACAAACTGCCTCACCTTCACCCCTTCAACACACTACCCCCACTTCGTCAGCCACACAGCAGCCCTAAAACACACATAAAATAGCCCCCGAATCACACCATAACACCACCGAAAATCACACCCAAAACAGTAGCCAAAACACCCCAAAAATAGTAACTAAGATACACCAACAAAGCGGCAGCGAATCGGAGTCAAAAGCAGTAGCAAAAGACGGAGAACGACGACCCAAAACAGTAAGACAACGAACAAGAGCAGTGAACCTGTGAACCGGAGGAGTTGCGGAGCATTCCCCCCCCTTTCGACGACCGTACACCATAATACCGAGAGACGACATAAAAGGTTAGACTTGAGTGCACCTTGTATTTATTATCTTTCTTTTGTCTTTTATTTATTTTAATATATTTTTTATTGCATGAGAGTCGTTTTGTTGAGGCATGATGTGAATTCCGGATAAACGGAATGCATGTTCTCTTTTGTGGTATATCGGATGGAAACCCGGACGTAAATTTAGTAGCCGAATCTGAATGGACGGTAGTACGGTCTGCACTCAGGATACAACTCCACGTACCACTTGAGAGATACATATATTCCATTTCATCCAAACTTGTATTTGAGCATGATGTAGTTAGTACGTTATTTATTTATTTAGCCTGATTAGGCCTAGTGCGTTATTTATTCTTAAGCATGATTTAGTCCTTAGTATGTTAATCTTTATGCATGATTTATATATCCATGTGATTAGATATGTCATTGTTGTGATCCTGTTTGAATGCGGTATCTAAAACCATATGAATGTATGTAATCTGCCAGTTACAGTTCGAACGCGTCATCGAACGCAACTCGAACGCCAACCTTCTGTTTACCATTCGAAAGCGTTATCAAACGCTACTCGAACGCGCATGCATTTTGTATCATCAGGTCTGGTCCCATTCGAACGCGTTATCAAATGCTACATGAACGCGAACCTTCTGTTTACCGTTCGAACGCATTACGAACGCTACACGAACGTGCACACACTGAACTGAGTCTGTCTCATCATATTTCATGCACAATTGCCTCTTGGGTGATCTCCCTTGCATTATGTAGCCAATCATATTATTTGTATTCCTGCATTTATCCATTCGATGTATTCATGAGATAGTACTCAAGCATGATTAGGTTGTTCTTAGTTTTCCATATCATATGATTGGAATATGATCATGAGATTGCCATGTGATGTTGTATGTTGTGATGATTAATTTCATGCATGTGAATTTAGAAGCATGATACTCTTGGAAATAAGTGTTACTTAAACTTGATTAAATTATTACATAAATCCTTTCATTACAAGTGACATAAGTAAGGGACCATTCCGAACCCAACGGTTTGAGGTCTTCCCTTGCGAGGGGTGAGTGCGGCCTTAAATCTCATTTTCTCGGTTCACACCGGGTGGCGACTCCATTATTCTCCGGTTTAGTCCCCCGTGGCTACCTTGTACTCCCACCGGGCCGCGAGCTCGGGACAGCATGCGTCGCCCCAGATCCTGTGTCCCCACATTTATCTTCTTTGTCTCATCCACTGTATAATACTACTTTCCGATGACTTTCTATGTGCTAACATTACACCACCGGACAATGAGATGACCATGCTAAATCTTGAATGTCATGACTTGGAAGTCGTAACTAGAGTTGAACTCTAATTTGTCTGTGTGAATGCTTATTCTGCTGAAACTGCACTATATTATCGGGAATTCTATTTTACTTAACAATGAAGGCATTTTCCCGGCTGATCATTTATCACTCGACTAGTAGGCATATGTTATTCTCCATTATTCTTAATATCTCATATATGCATTATACCTTTTGTCATGCTTGGTAAGCTGCTTCAGAGTTCATGGCTTTAGTGAATATCCCTTAGGTTCTTTATTGAAAAGTACTACCTCGTTCTTGTTTCATAAGATCTTCACTGAGTATTCTTAACTACCTCATCTCTGGACCTCTAGCTGTGCTCAACATTCTTTATCTCCAAGGAAACCTCTTTCTTGATCAGGTTCTTAATAGCTGGTATCTTTGACTCTCACTAAAAATATTGATGTCTCCATGGTTAGGCTTCTCATACTCATTTTTTAGAACCTATAAGTTTACATGAGTGGTCATTGTCATTATTTACAATGCTTGTACTCAATACTCCTTTTGCTCCACTTGTCCAACTTAATCTTAATATTCTTTCTCATCACTTAGCTACTTAACTCTCTATATTATCCTTGCCAAACTTGGTAGTTTCCCAGTGGTCCTCTTTAATTGGCTAAGGATTTAGGCTTAATTGCATACAACCTGGTGTCTAAACCATATTCCTTGTTATTAACATCGATGCTGGAAATTTGGTCATGGCAAAAGTTCATACTTTTATGTTATTTGCTTTCATTGTTACTATAAATCTGACTACGGAGTTCCATACCAATTTGTTTTCCAAACTTGGTTATATGCTATAATACTCACTCTTTATGTTTTACCTTATTGTAGTAAATGTATTTTCTCAGTTCTGTATTATACTACACTTCTGGTAATACTTACTCAGTATTTTCTTTTATTGTCGTTGCACCTTAACCATTTTATTACCAGACCTTTTGCTTGCTGACCTTTCCATCTACTTCTCATGTTTTATTCTATACCTGAACTTCTACGATCTATATCTCTGTCTCCTTATCCGAAGGATGTCATATCTCACATGTCTCTAGTCATGCTTAACGCTGTTCTTTTACATTCTCGCACTACTTAACTAGTACTTTCTCTCTCATCGTTTCATCTAGATAACTTTTCTCTATATCTCTAACTTAGAACTATTTCCCATTTTATTCTGTTCTTGTACTATCTAAAGGTTTTATGTTTCAATCTCTTACAACAATGCATTCTCTTGGTTTTGGGAATATCTTAAGACGATCATCGAAGTCCATCTTTGTTGTTGTTGTTTAACGAGGGTTGGGAGGATGAGAACTTATCTTGAGGCTTTTCTATTTATGGTGATCTGGTGGCACATATTATTTATCTATGAGTCTAAGACTCTCGTGTATACATGTCTGGGGTTTTTTTTCCTACACTAGGGTACTACTGCTAACACTATCTGGTTTGCCTCCTCCAACTCTACTCCTGATTATTTTCAACAATCGATCTCTCCACCTCTTTTGTGAAATCATTCTAGAGCCATGCCCTCTAACAACTTTCCCGTACTGCCTCTGTACTCATTCCTATTTAGTCTCTATTGTTTAACCCTCTGCATTCGTTACTTTCTTCCTCTGAGTACTGCTATACTTTCTTTGATATTCTTCCTCAAGAAACTTGCTATGCTACAAAGGTTTCTTCCTTATCTCAGTTCCTTAAACTCCTTACTCCTTTACTTTCTTGAAAAATTTATCTACTATGATTACTTAGGACATCTCCTACCAAATCTTTGGTTCAGGTGCTACTCTTTACCTAGTTATTCTTCTCAATACCTTGAGACTCTTTATAAGTTGTTCGCTATATTCCTAAGAATTATTATCCCTGGTCTCTTTGTACTTCTAAGTTTTACTTCTTTAAGGGTTCCTTAATTCAATGGTGGCTTCCAGACTTAGTTCATTTTATTGTAGCTTCGAACCATTCTATCACATGCTTCTTATCTATATTTCATTGGACTCATCGACTTCGTTGTCTAGCCATCTCGTGATTCGTCTAATCTGTCAATTGCTCTTCTTTATTGATTCTTCTTTTTATTAGGCTCTAAGTTGAGGGGTGAACATAAACAATCCATAGGAATCTTGCGATACGCATTATGTTTAACACTCAAGCTCGGTGATGACCTGGTTAAATATCTATATGCTTATTGGAATTGTAGTTTCTAGAAGAAAGGATCATTATTCATTCTGTAAGAACCTGGTCGACTACTCCATGTCTTGGGGTCCCACAACTATTATTAATTCTCTACACCACTATCATATCATTAAGTTAACTTTATGCCTGAATGTTCTGAATTTCCTTGTTATTTTTCGCATTCCTCTTATTACTTTCGTATCCTAACTCTTAGTTGTAAGTCGTGCTGCCAATGCTAGTGGTGACGTCTTCTTCTGGTTACTTACTAGATCTTGGCTCTCTGCTCTTGCTATAAGCTACAACTTTACAATCTAGTTGTTGGACAATTATGACCTATAGCGTCCCTATTTGTACAGATCATGGTGTTGTTCTACAAATTAACTATGTGACAAAGGAGATTGCACTCTTATCATTTCTGATTAGATCACATAGATGTATAAATGATAGGAGGTCCCTATGATTTGTTCCTGGATTGAGAATGATATAAGACAGTATCAATCCACGAAGGATAAATCATTAAATATCCCTAGTCAGAGTATTATCGAGATTGAACATCGATGAATACGTAAAAGACTAGTATTACACTTGTGCGCGTTGTGAGGGCACAACGGCATAGTTCTTATATATTTGGGTATAGGATACTCAAGCAAGTGTAATATGAGATTGTGTTTTACCGATTGTATGGGAAACAGCTTCGCTATAGATAGACTCATCGGAATTCCATTGGTAGTATGACTATGTGTCTATGGAAATCCGAAATCAGGGTAGGTGTATTTGGTCTTAACCTGAGACTTGCACCGCTAACACTTGCGACAATCAATATACTTTGGTTGCGGTCGTCCAGGACTTTAACAGGTTCTGTGTACGCCAATGGTGGGTATATTGAGAATCGTAGTGTGTTGGGAGTGATGTCAAGACGGAAGTGTCACTCCAGTCATATGGAGTTATGATCGCTTAGGGATACAGAACTGGTTC
Organism: Zanthoxylum bungeanum; assembly: GCA_019454045.1. NCBI lineage: Eukaryota > Viridiplantae > Streptophyta > Magnoliopsida > Sapindales > Rutaceae > Zanthoxylum > Zanthoxylum bungeanum. The sequence goes on from SKCR01008675.1 coordinate 19,870, forward strand.
TCTAAAAAGGTTGCAACTGTCGGGATAATATGACTTGGTCATGATTATCCAATAATAAAGAGACTAGTTGCTCGTCATCCGATATATGCTTCGTACGGGGCAGACACTGTACCAGCCCCAGGCATTGCATGTGATCATCCGATACTGGATCGATATACGCAATACGACGTATAATACGCCTGATATAGATCCTTATATTCCTGTAAGGATATTTCTGGAGAATTGGGTAGGCATGGCGCTTTGCTAGAAGCCAACCTTGTCTTGTAAATCGGTATAAATGCAGTGCTAGGTACTTACGTGTTCGGATAGTCCGACGACCGAATTTACTGCCAACATATCCGGGGATCTCATAGGTCGCTTCCCGAAGATTCACCGATGACGTATGACTCGCACTTTTAATTAATCTGGGATTAATTAGATGAGAGAGAAAATTAATCTGGGATTAATTTCGGAGATATTTTATCTGGGATAAAATATCAATCAAAGAGAGAAAACGATTAATTTGGAATTAATCGATAAATTAATATATTCGATATATTAAACGAAATTAGATTTCGACGCGGAATTAAAATAGATTTTAATTCGGGCGAACGAGTTAATTTAGAATTAATTCGTTAGCGACGTGAATAGTGATTTCGCTAGGCATAATCATTTAATAGCGTCGCAACGGAAAATTCGTTAATTTGGAATTAGCGAACCCGAGCACGAGATTGTTTGCGAGCGCATTCGCATTTCGAATTCGTCTCTAACGAATTAATTCTAAATTAACTCGTTCGCCCGAATTAATCTAATTTTAATTCCGTGTCGAAATCCAATTTCGTTTAATATATCGAATTTATTAATTTATCGCTTAATTCCAAATTAATCATTTTCTCTCTTTGAATGATATTTTATCCCAGATAAAATATCTCCTCAATTAGCCCCAGATTAATTTTCTCTCTCATCTAATTAATCCCAGATTAATTAAAAGTGCGAGTCATACGTCATCGGTGAATCTTCAGGAAGCGACCCATGAGATCCACGGATATGTTGGCAGTAAATTCGGTCATCGGACTATCCGAACACGTAAGTACATAGTACTACATTTATACTGATTTACAAGACAAGGTTGGCTTCTATCAAAGCGCCATGCCTACCCAATTCTCCAGAAATATCCTTAAAAAATACTATACGGATGATATCAGGCGTAGTATACGTAGTATTGCGTATTTCGATCAGTATCGGATGATCACATGCAATGCCTGGGGCTGGTACAGTGTCTGCCCCGTACGAAGCATATATCGGATTACGAGCAACTATTTCTTTATTATCGGATAATCATGACCAAGTCATATTATCCCGATGGTTGCAATCCTGTAGAGAACCAGTTATGTATCCCTACGCGATCATCATCTCCATATGACTGGAGTGATACTTCCGTTTTGACATCACACCCAACACACTACGATTCTCAATATACCCAGCAGAGGCGTACACAGAACCGGTTAAAGCCCTGGACGACCACAACCAAAGTATATTGATTGTCGCAAGTATTAGCGGTGCAAGTCTCAGGTTAAGACCAAATACACCTACCCTGATTTCAGACTTCCATAGACACATAGTCATACTACCAATCGAATTCCGAGGGGGTCTATCCAGAGCGAAGCTGTTTCCCGTACCATCGGTAAAACACAACCTCCTATTACACTTGCATGAGCATCCTATACCAAATATATGAGAACTATGTCGTTGTGCCCTCACAACGCGCACAAGTGTAATACTAGCCTTTTACGTATTTATGATGTCCAATCTCAATAATACTCTGAATAGTGATATTTAATGATTTATCCTTAGTGGACTGATATTGTCTCATATCATTCTCAATCCAGGAACAAATCATAAGGACCTCCTATCATTTATACATCTTGGTGATCTAATCACAAATGATAAGAGTGCAATCTCCTTTGTCACATAGTTAATTTGTACAACAGCACCATGATCTATACAAATAGTGATGCTATGGGTCATAATTGCCCAACAATCTCCCACTTGGCCTATAGCAAGTCACTCGAGTGTCTAACACCCGAACTATGTACGGTTCGCTCAAACTGCTGAGGAAAGGCTTTCGTCAGCGGATTTGCATGATTATCATCTGATGCGATTTATTCGATCATCACATCGCCACGATATATAATCCGAACGAATCAGATGAATATCGAAGTATATATCTGGATCGTTGATGAGACCATTAATTCTTTAGCATGTGTTGTAGCCTAGCTCAGCTGCTAAAAGAACTATATCTAATCTAATTAGATTTGTTATCAACCCAAATGGCTTCTATTGCTGCCTCAGCTGCAGCAATTACCCGCATTTGTTGTTTATTCGGTAACAATATCTTGCTTGGAAGATTTCCAGCTCACTGTTTCGTTATTCAAACTGTATAGTACCGTTTGCAACTTATAGTCGTTTTATCGGTTTGGTAACTTGTATCTGTGATCCCAGTCACTTCAAGTTATCCTTCTTCATAGTAAAAGACAGCAACCTTAGTTCTCTAAGAAACTAAATGATGTTCTTAATTTCAATCCAGTGACTATCACTTAGGATTGACCCGATTGTGAATTCATTGCTCAAAGCGTATGAGACACCAGGTTACGTACATTTTTCAATGTATGAATTCTCGGAGAGTTTTTCCGAAAGCCAAGCTTTCACCGATCGTCATTATGGGAATATCATTTCCAAGAAATGACATATTATCATTATTTATAGGACAACCACTGTTAGTGCGCTCCCACTAACCTTCTCATATACACAAGAATCATTTACGTTTTGAATTAAATCATAAACCATTATGATTACATCAAAATGATAATTCCAAGAATTAATGCTTGCTTCAATCCAGACATGGATCGAATAACCTGCAAACCTTGTTCGCTAGTTTTGGTACGACAAAACCGACAGGATGTTGTAAACATCCTCCAAAAGGTTTCCTTTTCAGGAAAGTGATTTTCCCGTTAAGCTGACATATTTCATAAATGAAACATGCAGTGTTCGCAAGCATTATCCAAATGGATTTACTATGGCAACAAGTAAAAGGTTGAATCGTAATCAACATAATGTTGATAACGATACCTTTTCGCTAAAAGCCTAGCTTTATATGTTGGTATGTTGCTATCCATGTATGTCTTCCTCGAAGACTTTTATAGTACCAATAGGCATAATGCCTTCTAGTACATCAACTGTCTAAACATAGTCGATTTACATGGAATCCATTTCTGATTTATGACACTTTGTCATAATTAGGGAGTTGATACCTTGTATCACTTCCTCATACGTAGTCAGTTGGTATACCTAAAAAAGATTGACATCTTTATGAGGTGAGATCAGAAACCAATACCCCAGGTTATTTTCTGAATCTCTCTGACATACGCGGTTCTTGTGTATTTGAATATTACTGGTATAGTTTCATCCTTGATGAACTATTTATGTTCCATTAAGGAATCAGTGCCTTGAACAGTATCACTCTGATTTTCATCGAGTTTTACTATCCTCTCACTTACCACTGCATATAGGTATTCCTCTTAGGAAAACCGCATGGCGAGCAACAATTAAATTGTTCTCATGTGAGATGTATAAGTACTATACTTTGGTATCCCTAGGATAACCTATAATCGGCACTTATCCAATTTCGGTTTTACTTTGGTATCATCCAAACATATGCCTAGCATTCCCAAATTTTCAGGAATGAGAAACCCGGTTTCTTTCCTGTTCATATCTAATATGAAATATGTCAGACAGAATTTTATGGAACCTTATTCAAAATAAGTTATGCACTGTATATGCGTATCCATTGAAGGAAATGGTAGCTCATAGCGACTCATAATTAACCTTATCATGTCCAATAAAATTCGGTTACTCTCAGTTTGGACACACCGTCAATTGACGTGTTCCGGGAGGAGTCCTTATTGAAAGAATACTATACTCTTTCAAGTATTTTAGAAACTTATTGCTTAAGTATCTGCCATTATGGTCTTACCGTGACGGTTTAATATTTTAGCTGATCTATTTGTCTATTTCGTGTCGAAACTTTAAAAGTTTCAGATTTGTGTTTCAAAAGAAACACATAACCATAACGCGATGCCACATCCGTAAAGGTCACGAAATATTCATATCCACTCTAGCCTAGCTAGACATGGGCCCACTTGCTTCACTATGAACTAGGGCTAACAGATCGGTGGCATTTACACTTTTACCAAGTAAATGTGTTTTAGGCACATTGCCCAATAAACTAGATTCGTTGACTTTATTTGAATGGAATCAAATCAGTCCGAGTACCCACTCTCAAAAGTGTGGATATACGAGTCTTGTTTAATTGTGTCCCAGACAACAATGCCACAATTAGTTTCTTCTGATCAAATCAGTTTGAGCTGTTTGTTTGTCATGTTATATGTTTGAGATTTTATTTATATTCAAAATATAAATTCTGTTATTCACATCTAATGTGTTATCTCAATATCATCTTTATATAATAAAACACTTTAGTGTTCTAGAATATAAAGGTTCACCCACAGCGGGTTAAACACTAATATAGAGATAATGTATCTAGTCAAACTAGTTACATCCTAACAGTTTCCAAATTTAGGTACACACCCAATGGTAGTTCCTAAAATTAGGTTTCTGCGGTTAAAACAACGACTTTCGTCCCGTTTTCGATTCGCAGATAATCTCTATTGAAGTCAGTATCCTGTTCAAAACAAATTCTGAACATCAACACAAATTATGTACCACACTTAGTATTTAAAATCCAATTTTAATACTAGTAATGAAAATAATTATGACAAACATATTTGAAATCAGAGCCTTGCTCGTTCTTCAAATCTTTCATGTCTGCTTTGTCCAAACGGAAGTCACGCTTCCGCGATCCTGTTTGCCACAATTTAGGCAGACATTTTGGGATATGTCATTTATCTTCCTAGAAGATTATAATGATTTTGCATTTGCCCTTTTCACATTCCAGTAGCCTTTGCAAAGCCACAGGTTTCTAGAATATCGAAGTAAGGTGCGCCTTGCACTACTTGCCTTATTGCAAACTTTGACTTTGTCTCCTTGAGAATAGTTATTAACTCTCCAAGAGTTATTTATTGCAATATATACTTCTAAGATCTAAATATAGATCTATGAAGATCCTTCAATTTCTTATCATACTTGAAGGATCTAATCCTTAGTTCTGATTTAGAAATTAAGGAGTCTACTGCGACAAGCTTAATGGATTAAGCACTAAAGTTATCATCACATAAATCTTCCTAAGATTATGCTCTACTATTTGCTTAACTCCGGGCTTAGGCATAATATGTTATTTTATCAAATAAAGTAACTTATTATTTTCCAGGACCATCCTGAAATATTATTCCCAATTTGAAAATTAAACCATTTAAATACATTTTCCCTAGATTATGTTTTAATGTCAATCTTTCAATTTATCTTGATTTAATAGTCCAACTATTTAATCAACAATTTAGGTACTTTTAAATATAATGATTATTATAGTCCAACCATATTAATCAACTATACTTAATTAATCAAATATATTGATTATTATAATCCAATTATATAATCAAATATAAATGAATAGTTTGAATACAGTCCAACTGTTAATTAAAACAACGTTTAACTATTAGTCCAACTAACATTTAATATATTTGACGAATGATATTTGAGCGCGTATATGGCAAGTAATAAAACGAATATTGCAAATTCAATTCTTGCCTCCCACTATTTTTCGGCGAGCCTCTAACCCTCTGTCGAGTACTCGGGAAACCGTGTTTCCTAGCGGCCTAGGATCCCGTTAAATATCACACAATCTTGACTTTGGCCAACAAATTGTATGATAATTAACTAGGTAGATCTCTAATATCAATTGGATCCAATCCAATTCCTAGATCCTGTAGGGGGACATCCAAGTCCGAAACATATATCTTATATATGCCAATATATCCAATATATTGCCTAACCTTTTTCCTCTGAATCAACTAAGCCTTGGCTTTGGCACGACAAACTTAGTGATCCTGGTTAAGCGTGACCCATTGACCATGGAAAGCTTCGTAATCAATGTCGATGGACAAGAAGTGGTCTTGACTTTGGCCAACAAACCACAACTTGGACAAGACACCGATATGGAACAAAGCTCTCGTGATTCAAACACATCCTCGACGGACAAAGGCCTTGACTTTGACCAACAAACCAATGCAAGTCTTAGATCTTGAGTAAGAATCACTCAATGGAAGGAAAAACACTTAATATTTTGTGAGGGTTTTTCGCGTGCAAATTGGCAACCAATTTATTATCTTTGTTAAGGTCTCATCATCATACACCCTTAAACATGCATTCTAAACACATAATAAAGCACGTATAAATAAATAATAATGATATGCGGATGGATACTTTACACATTGATCCTAGATCAAATCTCTCTATTTCCTCTATCCCTCTAGCACAAGTATTTACTTCTACCCATTACACTACACTTCTAAAGAAACCTCATTTACATTGAGAGGAATAGGTGAGAAGAGAATACAATGAGAAATGAGGAGGTAATAAGGCTGGACACGCAGGTCCAATTAATAAATTCCAAATTATTTACAACAATTTCTAAAATTGCCCACTCATCTAATATCCATCCGATATACATTATTCATGCATCGCAACCATGTATTCACACAAGCATGTTATCAATCAATCTAATCAAATTAATTAATCTGATAATTAGTGACCATCCAATGTTCAAACACCGATTTGATTTTGTTCGAGTCAAACTCGTTTTGCGAATAAGTACTCAAAGTACGAATTCTTGAATTAAATTAAACTATAAAATTAAATCCAATTCAATTTGTATTTAATACTAATTCGTTATTTAATTCCAATTAAATACTACCACTTTATTAATGAACTTTTACGACTTAAATTCCAAATTAATCGTTATGGGTCTCAAAGCCCGATTAATATCCAATATTAATTTAATTAAAGTCTAATGGGCTTTTAATTAATTTCTTTAAGGCGGGGACTTTTGGTCAACTCGGGTCAAACCCAATAACCAAAGTCCAATCCGGGAGTTACCCCATAAGCCCAGAAATCAATTTAGGCCCAATTAAACTTTAAAGGTCCATTAGTCGCATTTGGGCTTTATGGAAGCGATTTTGGGCCCAATTGGATCCAACCAATTAGCCTAAACCCAACTTAGTACAACCAAGCCCAATGAAGCCCTTACAACATTCAAAGGCCAATTTCAAAAATTAGGCCCAATATAATTAAATTACAAAATTCCAAATTCCCATTTTAATTACCAAAGTGTTATCATAATTAATTACCCAATTAACATTTCCAAAACACCAATTAGCCTAATAATCATGCCTTTAACATCAATAGTGTCCAACAACACATTTAAACAACAAAATCAAACCCAATTTCACAGCTAAGCTCACGGCAATTTGGGTATTTTTTCAATTTTCAAATTATAATCCAATTAATTCAAATCAACAATTCCCAATTGATTTCAACTCATCCAATGAATCAAAAACAAAAAATACCATGATCATTAGGGGTCCAACTTTCGGCCAAGCCACAAAATTTGGGGGGGAAATTTGTTCCAAACAAAATTTAATCAAATTGATACAATCAATCCTCAATTAAACATGTAATAAGCATACTTAAACATCCAATTTCATTAAATCATACTCAAAAACATTTTACCCAATTTTAAGCCCTTAAATTTTCATGCTCAATATTGGCTCAAGATACCATTGTTGGAATACTCTAAGCTTCCCAAGATCGAATCAACCAATGAAAATAAGTGCGAATACATTCAAAGGAGGTGCGGAATACTCACAATGATCGGTTGTGTCGATGCGGTGATGAACAAAAATTGATTTTTCTGCCTCCTCCAAGCTCGGTAGTGGGTTGTTTTGTTGTCCTTATTTTCGGCCATTGATGTCCTCCATGGAAGCTCCAAGCTTCGTCAAACGATTCCAAGCTCATGGGTGGACTTCCCTATCACCTTCGCATGTATCTCAGAGTGCTAGCTCTCTTGATTTTTGCCACAAAAATCAAACATTTTGCTTCCCTATCTCCTCCTTGGCTCTCGGCAGTTCACTGCCAAACCATAAGAAAAATCAGCCCTTGTGGGCGTGAGAGAGATGAAGAGAATGGAGAGAGAGAGTTATTTGTGTATTAGGTTATTGTCTTAAAAAAATGGTAATTGATTTTTATCATAATCATATACACTTTTTGCTTTCAAAAGTCAAACTAATGAAATCCAACAACCTTGAGTGTTCCACACTCATACACCAACCAAACAACTCAATCAATCACATCAATCAATCAAGTGTCACATCACTCAAGTGACATTTGATTTGACGCTTGATGCGACTAGCGATTTGACGCTTGATTTGACTTGCGTGCCGCACTCGCATTCGAAATGCAAATGCGCTCACAAACAATCCCGTGATCGGGTTCGCTAATTCCAAATTAACGAATTTTCCGTTGCGACGTAATTAAATGATTACACCTAGCGAAATCACTATTCACGTCCCTAACGAATTAATTCTAAATTAACTCGTTCGCCCGAATTAAAATCTAATTTTAATTCCGCGTCGAAATCCAATTTCGTTTAATATATCGAATATATTAATTTATCGATTAATTCCAAATTAATCGTTTTCTCTCTTTGATTGATATTTTATCCCAGATAAAATATCTCCGAAATTAATCCCAGATTAATTTTCTCTCTCATCTAATTAATCCCAGATTAATTAAAAGTGCGAGTCATACGTCATCAGTGAATCTTCGGGAAGCGACCCATGAGATCCCCGGATATGTTGGCAGTAAATTCGGTCGTCGGACTATCCGAACACGTAAGTACCTAGTACTACATTTATACCGATTTACAAGACAATGTTGGCTTCTAGCAAAGCGCCATGCCTACCCAATTCTCCAGAAATATCCTTACAGGAATATAAGGATCTATATCAGGCGTAGTATACGTAGTATTGCGTATTTCGATCCAATATCGGATGATCACATGCAAGGCTTGGGGCTGGTATAGTGTCTGCCCCGTACGAAGCATATAACCGATTACGAGCAACTAGTCTCTTTATTATCGGATAATCATGACCAAGTCATATTATCCCGATGGTTGCAACCCTGTAGAGAACCAGTTTTGTATCCCTACGCGATCATCATCTCCATATGACTAGAGTGATACTTCCGTCTTCACTTCACACCCAATACACTACGATTCTCAATATACCCAGCAGAGGTGTACACAGAACCGGTTAAAGCCCTGGACGACCACAACCAAAGTATATTGATTGTCGCAAGTATTAGCGGTGCAAGTCTCAGTTAAGACCAAATACATCTACCCTGATTTCAGACTTCCATAGACACATAGTCATACTACCAATGGAATTCTGAGGGGGTCTATCCAGAGCGAAGCTGTTTCCCATACCATCGGTAAAACACAACCTCCTATTACACTTGCATGAGCATCATATACCCAAATATATGAGAACTATGTCGTTGTGCCCTCACAACGCGCACAAGTGTAATTACTAGTCTTTACGTATTTATCGATGTCCAATCTCGATAATACTCTGACTAGGGATATTTAATGATTTATCCTTAGTGGACTGATACTGTCTCATATCATTCTCAATCCAGGAACAAATCATAAGGACCTCATATCATTTATACATTGGTGATCTAATCACAAATGATAAGAGTTCAATCTCCTTTGTCACATAGTTAATTTGACAACAACAACACCATGATGGTACAAATAGTGATGCTATGGGTCATAATTGTCCAAACAATAGCCGATCTCATAGGCTACTAGCGGAGATCCGCCTGCTTGGTGTATCACATGGATGCATGAGTTGCTCGTGTCCATCGAACTGACCGTCGAAAGTTTTCATATGGAGTGTTTATCCCATGTGTCTGTGAGAACTTTCATGTATCGATTATATGACTAGTCCTTTGACTTGAGGTCTTTACAGTCTTAAGTGTGGATCAAATAACTTTGACATTCTCCTTCCTCGGTTCAAAAGATTCGGTCATAGGGGTATGATTGGGTCATTTGTTGAAACACATGAAGTTTGTAAAGATACAATAGAGAATCGTCACTCTCTCGGATAATATTTTCTTATAAAAGTAGTATTCCAGTTCGCGGGTGATATGTGTGATCAGTGCTTGAGACTGTGGCCACAGTGGAAGAATCATGTGAGATTCTTGGGTTAGCACGATTCATGACACTATCAACATCATACATTTGACCATATGGGTAGACACTTTCCATACCCTAGGTCAATAGGTGGGGATACAGTGAGGCGAGGGACCGTATCGTATGTAAATCGCATACAGAATGGTATATATATATTTCCTTCTCATTTGGGGGCCTTGGCATGTTGCTAGATGTCAACCTTGGTCATTGAAATCGAACGACCATCTGATCGGAGGATAATTTATGTTCGATTAAATTATCACGATTCATTTCTTGTCCAACTTGAGGGGAACCCAAAAGGTCACACACAACAAAGTCGAAATCAATGGTTAACAGTGCACAGTACAAATATAACATCATATATGATTGCTATAGGAATTGTTCATAAATGGTTCAATGTGTTTAATTATTGAACAGATCATTTATGAGGTTCCATAGTGGCTTAGGGATTGTGTGACGATCGATAGGGGCACTTGGGAATTGGAATTAAAATAAAAATTACTATTCACATGAATAGTAATATGAATAGTAAAAAAAAATTTATTTGTTTTGAATTCCAATTCGGCCTAAACTCTTATTAGGGTTTTATAATCTCATTAAACCACTAAATTAAAATCCAATGGCTAAGATTAAATTAGCTTTTATCCCACATCGGTTCTTAATTAATTTTGTTGTCTTTGGAGCACCATATAAACCCAAAGAATTCTTCACAAATTTTTACACCAAAACCTTTCATATCTTGGGTTTATATAAGTGAGAGAACTCTAAAGTTTAAGAGTAAGCCATTGATTTTGAGGATCCTTTAGTCTAATTGACTAGATGAACCTCGAGTTAAAAGTTTTGAGGTATTTGCCTAGGCTAGCACCAAGGGCAAAATATTCGTGCACTCAAGGCGTAGTTTTGCCGTTGAGTTTTGGCTTTGGTGTGTGCATCTTTGGAGGCCACACACTTGGGTGGCTCTTTGGAACGTGGAAGATCTTGCTGAGTTCGAGAAAAGCTTGTAGATTGGAGGGAGGACTGGAGGAGTCTTCGGTTCAAGTAAGTCTTTTTCTTTCTTTGTTTTAATTAGAGTTCTTTTGATAGTTAGCATGTTTAGGTTTATATTATTTGCATGTTTTATGAGTTCTTATGCTTAAAATATATAGTAACATGCCTAGGCTTGTAGAATAATAAAAAAAAATGGGTCTTGGGCAAAGGAAAAGCGCATAATAATTTTTATTTTCCGCTGCGCACTCGCGGCCGCTTCCAAACAGTGGTATCAGAGCGCCGTTTTTGTTTTGATTATTTCTCACTCATTTAAACTCGAAATTGGTTGTTTAAAATCTCATTGGAAAGCTAACACCCTGAACCTAATTTTAGGCACAAGTTTTGCTTGATTTGGGTAAGATTTGAATTGTGAAATTGCATTTAACGTTCACGCGGTCTGCATAAAAAAGTGAATTGTAAATTTATTTGAATAAAATAAAATGCAATATCATAATTAAATATTAATCAAAGTTATTTAATGCCTAAAATAAATCCAACATATTAAAACTCATATGCTTTATGTGGTTGGTTTCTATAATTAGTCCCAAAGAAAGATTAAGCCATAGAAATACAAATAACATACATGCAAAGCTAGAAACATGGCAGAATCATACTTACTAAGCTTTGTGACGAAAATGGTGAAGACAATCCTTGAGTCTTCAAGGTGGAAGTTTCGGCCAAGATGAAGAGGAAGAGAAGCTTCAAGTCTTCAAGTGTTCCAAGCTCCAAGGTTGTTTCCCTATCACCTCTTTTGATCCTTCAATGTGCTAGCAAAATGGAGAAATGAAAATGATTTTTCTGCCTTTGGTTTGAAGCTCACGGCGTGAGCAAAGAGAGGAAGAAGAGTGTGTAGACTTTTCAATTTTGGTTCTCTTTCTTTTGTTACCAAAACCGTGAGAGGCAAATGAAAAGCAATGATAAGATATCAAATACCAAATGAATTTTTAATTAAAAAACCCTTCAAAAACCGTGAAAGGTTTTCCCTCCAAAGGAAAATTCATCATATGCCATCATTATCTCACATTGAGAATAGAGACAATGTATCATCCCATAAAGGTGACTAGATACATCCATCATCTATTCGTGTCAAGTAATGAGATATCGCGATGTGATTTGCGGATTCTACCCGTTTCAAAATACGAATGTGTCCGCAAACACTTTCGGACCAAAATTCGCTAATTCCGAATTAACTAATTTCCGTCGCGACGAGAATTAAATAATTACACCTAGCGGAATTATTATTCAGATCGCTAACGAATTAATTTAAAATTAATTCGTTTGCCCGAATTAAAATCCGATTTTAATTCCGCGTCGAAATCTAATTTCGTTTAATAATATATCGAATATATTATTTTATCGATTAATTCCAAATTAATCGAT
>SKCR01008676.1:0-23834 GCA_019454045.1 Zanthoxylum bungeanum
ACGTTTCTTGGTTTTCAAATATGAGCAGCCTAGCTAGCCATACATCCACACATACAATCAATTTGACGGGAACGGCCTTGGGCAAAAATATTTCAAATTAACAATATATATAAGTAAAGACGAAACAAAAAATTAATAATATTAAAATAGCCTCAGTAAAAAACAAAATGAGGAACACAGACCCAAAAATAAAAGAAATGGCATATGGCGACGCCGAAAAGCTAGTTTCTGGAGGCACAATACTATGAATTAAAAATCTAAAAAATACAAAAAGCCATCCCATCATCAAGCTTCAAAGATAAAAAATAAAAGTAACAAAAATGGCCAATCCAATGGATAAATATATCAAGAATGAAACAAAATTGTACAACTCCATTGCTAATAAAGGATATAACACAGCTTTCAACACTCTGGTTCCTCTTTAGGTTTATCTAATTAAGGAATAAGAATATAACTACCGCGATTCCAATAAGGACAACAGTACCAGCGAAGAGGGCGCAGCACAAGCAGCATGAGGTGCATGGTTTTTTCTTTTGTGTATCAGGGTTTCGGCGTTCAAAGTGTTTTTCATTTTCGGGGGGAGGGAAACGGTAGATTTGATCTCTAGGGATTTGAACGACGTAGGTGCCAGAACTCAAGGCCTGCTGACTTGGTTGAGTAATATCTGTCGTTGCAGATGGGACCTGCTCCGACATGGGACGCGAGCACTGCAGATCAAGATGGAAGGTGGTGGTGTTCGTTTACTTTGGAGATTGAAGATGGCTTTGCATGGACATGGAACTTTGAAAAAATGGGAGGTTGAGAGACGGATCTATCGATGAAGGTATTAGTGAAAATGTGACCTTAAAACTTGTGATGCTATATTTAGCAAGGGTCTGTTTACTTGGTCAGCTTTTTACGTTATGTTCTTCAACGGTTTACAGAATCGCTTTTGCTTTGCTTCATCAACAATGATATGTGCGGATGATACTTAGCACAACAAATCACAAAAACGGGGTAACTTATTTATATATATGTTGACGAGTAATTTTTGTTACAAGGGTGATTTGAGAATTCAACTCCTCGAATAAACCTCCCCTAAGTAGAGAATTTGTTTGATTAGTTGGGAACCAAAGCAAATTTAGTAAGGAGACTGAAAATCACAGAGAAATCAAGAAATTATCATGGTTCGGCGGAATGAGGCTCTAACCTATGTCCATGGTAGTAAAGAGGGAGAATTGTAGTACTTGTTTGGGTCAAAACTGACATATTTTCTCTCTTTATCACTAAGCTTTTAGATCTCTCTTTACAAGTGGTGAAATATCAAAATGGCTAACCCTTGAATTTGTGGCTTCAACATCTTTATATAGTCTTTCAAACTTACTATTCCACCAACCCATGAAGTCAGCTCATGTCACCCTGTCATCGTCGCTAATGTTCCTTTTCCCCAACCACTTTGCAAACATTAGCTCTGCTGCAGAAGCCCATCATTCCAACCTTTTGTCTACTGCGGCATTCTGCCAATGTTACAGCTCGTAACTCAACCACTCCAACACTTTTCCGTTTCTCAGAGTCTTTTCCCCATGAAATTCGTTGGCTTACTCCCGTCATATCAGTTTTCTAGAAGCTCAAACTCTCATGTAGAGCATATGTCATATACCTGTGGGTATAAGATACTATGAACTCTACCTCGGTCCTCGGGTCGGCATGCCGAGGTAGATACTGTTGGATCAACAATTCCTTACTTCTTTACATGGTCAGTCGGTAGCCATAAACCACATCGGGTTGGCTTCCTCGTGTGCTCAAATATTGTCGAATCTAATACCTATTCTTTAGGTCAGTTCGGTAGCCCAACTGTAGGCACTGCATTTTTGCATGTAAGTCCCGATGATGTGTCTCGTACGGAGGCACTCCTCTTTAAGTTGTGGAAGTCGCGGGAAACGTACGTCGGAAGGGAAAAGTCAGAAATTGATATCTTGTTGGACTAAATTCGTTTGCTTAGCTGTGGGTTCGCTCGTTGGACCTCTGTTTTAAAATTCATCCTCAGCCCAAACCCCCGCAAGCCACACACAAAGCCAATAAAAAAAAACCAAATGCCCGCCCAAAAGCCTCTAATCCACGCCCATCACCCTTCCAAAATAATAAATCCACACATTAAACACATGTTGAAATCCTAATAAATCACCTTCCCAAATTGAAAGAATCAAATCAAATCTCATAAATCACATTCCTAATTAAATTAAATCTCATTCCTAAACCAAATAAAATAAAATCAAATCGAATCAAATCACCTTCCTAAATTAGAGAGATCATTTCCTTGTAGCACACTAATTAGAGATTTCCCCCATAATTACACAATATTCCTTCCCTATTCGCATAAGGACAACCCCCAACCCTTGCCTATAAAAAGAAGCATAAACCCAACCTTAGAACCCCTAGCTCATTCACTCTCCCTCCTATCTCTCAAAAAACACAGCCACAAAACCCTAACAGTCCTCACACAAACCGAAACACCATGCAGCCATCGTGAGCAAAATACAAAACCATAAACCATTAAACACTCAATCTCATTCAATACCCACACATCCACTCCTATAAACCCTAGCACTCACACCCTTCGCACAGTTCAGCACCCCATCAACCCTCAACAACCAAACAAATCAAGAGCCCTCACGCACAGACCCTACACTCACGAACAGACCCTACACTTACGCACACAGGCCCTAAGCCTCCCCATACCGAGAACCCTAAATCACTACTTACACGTTCCTCACACCACGTCACACACACACTCGGCACTTAAACACACACACACACGACAGAAGCCAAAGACATGAACATGACAAATAGGCGCCACACACAGACCTTAGCAGCCTCACAATACTGCACCACACCTACGCAAACCTTCACAAAAACAGCAGCCCCAAATTTCCTCGAACAGCCACTGAAAAACAGCCCCTAAAATATCCCATAAACCATCAAAAATAGCCCCCGAAACAGTCCCTAAAACAGTCCCAAAATAACCTAAAACATTCCCAAAACAACCACCCGAAGCAGCAGCAAAAATCATCCAAAACACTGAAGAAAATAGAGAAAATAGCGAGTGGAAACAGCGAACCAGAAAAGTTACGGAGCATCAACCAATCCGAAGTCCGCGAACGCACTTCCAAGAGATGACTTAAGAGGTTAGACCTGAGGGCACCCTTTTTTATTTATTCCCGCACTTTCTTTCCGTTATTTATTTTATTTCTTCGCATGTATATTGTGGATTCCTGAATGCTGTGGCCATGGGATGGATGAAATATGTGTTATCTCTTTGGGTATATCGGATGGAAACCCGGACGTAAATTCCGTAGCCAAATCCGAGTGGACGGTAGTGCGGTCTACACTCGGGATAAAATGCCACGTACCACTCGAGAGACACACATGTTTCGTTTCATCCAAGTTTATGTTTATCCGTTGTTTATTAGAAATAATGTATTATTTTTATGCATGATTAGGTTGTTTAGTATGTTATTTTTTATGCATGATTTAGTTGATTGTTTCCAAGCATGATTTTTTTATTTCTTTTGCATTAGGAACTTGATTGTGTCTCTTCTAAGTTTTTGTTTAGATTATTATTTATTTACATTGCCATGCTTAGCGATTTAATGTATGCATGAGATCGTGTGCTTGTCGTTATTCCGACTTACTTTTATGCATGCAAACTTAGACATAGGTCGCATGCAAACTTAGATATAGGTCGTATGTAAACTTAGATATAGGTCGTATGCAAACTTAGATGTAGGTTGTTGTTGCGTATACTCGGTTAAATTATTGCGCAAATCTTTTCATTACAAGTGGCATAAGTAAGGAACCATTCCGAACCCAACGGTTTGAGGTCTTCCCTTACGAGGGGTGAGTGCGACCTTAAATCATTTTCCCAGTTCACAGTGGGTGGCGACTTCATCTTATTTCTCTGGTTTAGTTCTCATGTGGGCTACTCCGTACTCCCGACTAAGCCGGGAACCTAAAATAACGTCACCGATTTCTATGTCCTACAGTCTGGCGACTCTACTGGGGATAGAGAACTGGCCCCGAAATAATGTCTTGTAATGATTGTGATTTGTGCTTTAGTTAACCGTGTCTATAGTGGGTTGAAGAGGTTTAATCAAAGGCACTATTATAGCTAAGTAATGGTTTGGTGTCTTCCTTCATTCACTACCTTTCTATAAGGAAAAGCTGTGAAGGCACCTAGATAATCATTTACTAGAAGCTTACAGTGATGGACTAATTTGGAGGGCTTGTTGTTTATTCCTGTCACCAAGGTGATAAGAGCCTAAGAGGCTAGGGTATTTAAGAGAGTCCGCTCCACCCTCCCTCTGGGGAATCTTCAATAGGAAATCAATTTGACAGTCAGTCACGTATCATAACTCGTTGGCACGTACCTTAGCGTATAAAAAAGGTGCGCTCACTTGGTCGCTCGGACCCTTGAGTGGGGAGACCTAGTTGTGGGCAATCATTCGCCAGCGGGAGCCTTTGTCTATACCCTCATAAACCCGCATATGAACTATAGTTGCAGGACCAATAGAAACTATTCTGTTATGCTTGCGTTTAGGACCATCGTCATTTGGATTCAGTTGGACTTTTTATCATGTGGTATGGGTTTGTTGGGCCATTTAAACTGGGACAAGTCCGTGCTTTATGATAATCGGGCCAACAGCTTCTAAAATGCCGATGAGCCATTTTGCATTTGGGCCTCTTATCATTTGAAGTCATTTAACCATGTTATCGCAAAAGTGTAAACCTGTTGGGCATTTTTCAACTGGGACAAGTTTGCACCGCGCAATAGTATGATTGAATGCTTTAAAATGATAATGGGCCGACTTGTATGAAAACCTTGATGGGCTTAGCAAGTTCGGACGGTCGGAAGGATATACTCTGTTTGATCAACTCATGCATATTATATCTTATACATTGCACGCATCTCATGCATCTCATGCATACACGCATCATGTCAACCCTTGTGTCTTAAAAGCCATCATAGATATCTGTTGGGTTAGAGAAGAAGTCAAAAAACATATAGATGTGGGATTTCTAGAAGTAGTGAAGTACCCTGAGTGGTTGGCAAATATTGGTCCAGTGCTGAAGAAGGACGGAAAGGTCATAATGTGCATAGATTATAGAGACATCAATAAAGCTTGCCCGAAGGATGATTTTCCTCTACCCCATATAGACATATTAGTTGATAGTGCGGCTTTATCTGCCAAGTACTCATTCGCGGATGGGTTCTCAGGATATAATCAGGTTCTTATGGCTGAAGAAGACAAGCATAAGACTGCCTTTGTTACTGAATAAGGTATGTATTGCTACAAGGTGATGCTGTTTGGGCTTAAGAATGCATGAGCCACTTACCAGCGGATGGCCACTACGTTATTCCATGATTTGATGCATAAGGAAATTGAGGTATATGTGGATGACATGATGGTGAAATCAGAGACAAGAAGCGGACATATAGAAGCACTGGAGTAGTTCATTGAACGAGTCGATAAATACGACTTACGACTAAACCCAGAAGCGTGTGTTCGGGGTAACGTCAGACAAGCTGCTAGGACACACAGTTGGAATGGGAGGAATAGAAGTAGACCCTGAGAAGATCAAGGTGATTACAGAAATGCCTGTACCGAAGACAGAAAAAGAAGTTAGAGCATTCCTCGGGAAGATTCAGTACATCAGTCGGTTCATCGCCAAGTTGACGTCGGTATGTGAGCCTATCTTCAAATTGCTAAGAAAGGACCATCCAGTGAAATGGAATGAGCAATGTCAAGAAGCCTTCGACAAGATTAGAGAATATTTGGTGAAACCTCCTATTTTGAAACCTCCAAGACTGGGCAAACCTTTGGTATTATATTTGGCCAATGAATCCGAAGCGTTGGGGCAATGATTGTACAAGCAGATGAGACAGGGGTAGAGCATGCAGTCTATACCTCAGTAAGAAGATGCTTCCGTACGAAGCTCGCTATCAATAAGTAGAGAAGATTTGTTTGGCAGTAGTGTGGGCGTCCAGAAAGTTGTGTCATTACTTCCAATATTACAAGATCCAAGTGGTAGCAAAGGAGAATCCTTTGAAGTATCTGCATTCAGTGCCTTCGCTAGTTGGGAAGTTAGGCATATGGTTGGTGTTGCTGACAGAGTTCGATATTGAGTACCTCACTTCCAAAGTAATCAAAGGGCGAGCCATAGCAGAGTTCCTGGCATTACAACCGATAGAATGAGATCAATACAATTTTGAGTTCCCAGACGAGGAAATCCAAGCTATAACCATCCAAGGGTGGAAGATGTACTTTGACGGAGCAATGAACTGTAAAGGAGCCGGAATCGAAATTGTGATAGTAACCCATGAAGGAGAAACCCTGCCTATGGCCAAAAGGTTGACGTTCGGAGTAACCAATAATATGGATGAGTATGAAGCATGCGCCTTTGGATTGACGGCATTGATAGCCTTGAAAGCTAAGAGCGTGGAAGTCTATGGAGACTCGATGTTAGTAGTCCGACAACTGTAAAGAGAATGAGAATTAAAGGAAGAACAGTTGAAACCCAAATTGTTCCACCTATGGAGTCTAGCACAGGCCCTCCCCGACTGTAAATTCCAGCACTTGCCACGAGAAGAGAACTAAATGGCAGACGTATTGGCTACACTTGCCGCAACTTTGGAAAATCCCGAGAAGTTGGTCATGAGATCTCTGCTGTTGACAACGGCAAGCAAACCAATTTATGAGATAGAAAGAATATTGGAAGTAGAAGTCGATGATGGGAAACCTTGGTACTATGACATTCAGCGGTATTTAGAACACAGAGAACTTTCAGATGAAGTAAGCAGAAAGGACCGGATAGCAATCCAGAAATTGGCTTCTCAGTATGTGAGTTTGAAGAGAGAAATATACAAGAGACAGACAAATGGCATTCAGCTGAAGTGTTTAAGAAAAGAAGAAGCTCAGAAAGAAATAGAAGAAGTACATGCCGGAGTATGTGGACCACACATGAACGGATTGAACTTATCCCACAAGATAGTAAGACAAGGCTTTTACTGGTCGACCATGGAAGCTGACTACGCGAAGCTGGTAAAGCATTGTCACGATTGTCAGGCGCATGGTAACTTAAACCATTTACCGCACACAGAGTTGCATGGGCTATCAGAGCCGTGGCCTTTCTCAGAATGGGGAATTGACATGATCTGAGAAATTCGACCGCACGCCTCAAACAGACATCGCTTCATAGTAGTGGCAGTAGACTACTTCTCGAAATAGGTGGAAGCTGAGTCATTTCACAATATCACAGTGAAGCAGATGGCAAAGTTCATAGCCCGGAACATCATTTGTCGATATGGGATGCCGCATCATGTAGTAACAAAAAACGGAGTCCAGTTTCAAGGAGAAACAAAGGCAATGCTATAGAAATATAGGATAGGACGTCACAAGTCATCACCTTACAGACCAAAGGTGAATGGGGCAGTCGAGCCAGCCAATAAGACAATAAAGATGATATTGGCCAAGATGACAGAGAACTACAAGGATTGGGCCGATAAGCTACCGTACGCCCTATGGGGGTACAGAACTTCTGTGAGAACGGCAACATGAGCCACGCCTTATTCTTTGGTCTATGGAATGGAAGCAGTACTACTAGTGGAAGTTGAGATATAGTCTATGCGGGTATTATGAGAAGAAGAGTTACCTGAATAGGAATGGGCCTCACAGAGATTTGAACAGTTAGCACTGTTGGATGAGAATAGAATGAAGTCCTTACATCACATACAAATATACCAGAAGAGGCTAGCTCGAGCGTTCAACAAGAATGTGCGCCCTTCTAAGATTAGAAAGGGTGATCTGGTACTCAAGCAGTCAAAGCCGTCGATGACAGACTCGAGAGGAAAGTTTAGACCCAACTGGGAAGGACCCTACATAGTCCAGAAAGTAATGGGAAATGGGGCAGTGAGACTGTCAGATATGGAAGGGAACGAGTTCACCGAGCCGATCAACGTAGATAAGTTGAAGCTGTATTTTGCCTGAATAAGAGAAGACCTAACCCAACATAGTAGGAAATTCAATCATGCATACATGCATCCACGTAACGTATTTGCATTCTTTTTTTGTGTTTGTTCTGTTTTGTAATCACAGGTTTCAAAGAAGAAAAAGAGGAAGCGGCAAAGGCAAGCCAACCAGAAGCAGTAACAATACAGTGTCATCAGTTTTAAGAATGGATCATTATCAGTTTTCATGAATGAATTACGGGGTTGAGGCCCACAGCAGTTTTCAGGAATGAATCACAGGGTTGAGGCCCGCATTAGTATCAGTTTTGGGGAAGGAACCCCAGGGTTGAGGCCCACATCAGTATTAGTTTCGGGGATGAGTCCCATGGTTGAGGCCCACACCAGTATCAGTTTCAGGAAGGAATCCCAGGGGGCGAAGCCCACATAATCTGCAGTCGAAAGAGAAGAATTCAAGTGGAGTGAAAAAAAAAAATAGAGAGAGAGAGAAAAGAGAGAGAGAGAGAGATCCTTGATAGTGAAGCATATGTCCAGTGTGACATTGTTTGCTGTAGGGTGAAACCTTAGAAACGATAAGTGCGATACGTGCTCTCATCCGGTATTCTGAGTAGTTGATCTTGGCTAGACTCGCGAGCACTTGATTACGGGATCTTAGCGGTAGAAGTCTGAGTAGTTGGCGAGATGACTAGTTGAAGAGATGGCGGATCAGTGAATGACCGTTTGCCTAGATGTCCATCATAGTTTACTTATGCTACGATATATGATATGGTTGGAAACAAAGAAAAAAAAATCTCTGAAAAGAAAAGGAAAAAAATAGACCACCTATAACCGATAAGCGTGAAGCTACCCATGGGCGAGTATTAGGACCACTATGAGGAGAAATGCTACCTTAAAGGGTAGGTGTGTTGGAAAAAGAGAAAGAAAGAAAAGAAAAAAGAAAAAGAAAAAGAAGTTCAAAATGAAAAGAAAGAAAAGAAAGAGACGAAAGAAAAAAAGAAAAGAAAACCATATCACGTTGAGTACGAAGAAGTAATCACAGAGTATGATCGAGACATCTCGGTTGGTTAGACCCACTGATCCAATTCTACAAGACAAAATCATCGAATTGGCTTACTTAAGGATTAAGCTGCGAAAGAACCTTAGCACACACACACTAGTAGGGGTGGCAATTTGGTCAGGATTCGTTTATTCGTTCGATTCGATTCGCTTTAAAGCGAATACGGGTTTGGAAAAATGGATTCGTTTAATAAATGGGTCAATTCGATTCGATTCATTTATTAAACGAATCGAATACGAATTAAGCTCATTGATTCGTTTATTTTTTTAGGTATCGTTTTCGTTTATTTTTTTATTTTTATTTACTAGTTCTTGTTAATTTTCAATTAAGATTCGAGAAATTATAGCTAATTATCATAGAAAAAGTTATATTTTCATATTTGGTGAGATATTTTTAATAATATATTAATTACATATTTCATATGTATATATTTATGAAGAATTAATGTAAATCAAGTGGTAAATTATTTTATTAAAATCATATCATCATTGAATAAACGAATATTCGTATTCGATTCGTTTATTAACGAATCGAATACGAATCCTGATATTAGGATTCGTTTAATAAACGAATCGAATACGAATCCGTCATATTTTGATTCGATTCGTTTAGGATTCGATACAAATTCGATTCGTTGATTCGTTTTGACACCCCTACACACTAGGAGTCTAGTCCATATCACTCATTCAGAAGATCATATTTGAGTGTATTAAGTACTTTGAAGGTTCTCCGGTTTCGACATGAAGAATCCGTTGAGGACGAAAATATGTTTAGCTATCAGGATTATCTTGTGAGAGGCAGTACAATATGTTGGTATGCAACACCACATTAGCATCAGTATCAGTTTTGGGGATGAGTCCAAGGGTCGAGGCCCACATCAGCATCAATATCAGTTTCGGGGATGAGTCCCAGGGTCGAGGCCCACATCAGCATCAATATCAGTTTTAGGATGAGTCTCAGGGTCGAGGCCCGCATCAGTATCAGTTTTGGGATACGTCCCAAGGTCGAGGCCCACATCACCATCAGTTTTGGGATGCGTCCCAAGGTCGAGGCCCACATTGTCAGCGGTATTGGGATGCGTCCCAGGGTCGAGGCCCACTGCGTCATCAGTTGTAGTTCCGGGATGCGTCCCAAGGTCGAGGCCCCCTACATAATCAGTTTTAGAATGCGTCCCAGGGTCGAGGCCCACATTGTGAGCGGTATTGGGATGCGTCCCAGGGTCGAGGCCTCCGTTGTCAGCAGTTCCGGGATGCGTCCCAGGGTCGAGGCCCACTGCGTCATCAGTTGTAGTTCCGGGATGCATCCCAGGGTCGAGGCCGACTACATCATCAGTTTTGGGATGCGTCCCAAGGTCGAGGCCCACATTGTCAGTGGTATTGGGATGCGTCCCAGGGTTGAGGCCCACTGTATCATCAATTCAGCTCGAAGCAGCAGGCAAGTCAGGTGGCAGCTGGCGAGCCAGGTAAGTAAAAATGCATTGCATAACTTTGATATGATTGTCATTGTCACACACTGCACAAGTCCCAAGTGGGGGTGACTGTAGGCACTGTATTTTTGCATTTAAGTCCCGATGATAAGTCTCGTACGGAGGCACTCTTCTTTAAGTTGTGGAAGTCACGAAAAATGGACGTCGGAAGGGAAAAGTCAGATTTTGATATCTTGT
Source organism: Zanthoxylum bungeanum (assembly GCA_019454045.1). Classification (NCBI taxonomy): domain Eukaryota; kingdom Viridiplantae; phylum Streptophyta; class Magnoliopsida; order Sapindales; family Rutaceae; genus Zanthoxylum; species Zanthoxylum bungeanum. Next base: position 10,723 of record SKCR01008676.1, read on the forward strand.
TGGAATGAATTCGTTTGCTTAGCTGTGGGTTCACTCATTGGACCTCTATTTTAAAATTCATCCTCATCCCAAACCCCCAAAAGCCATACACCAAGCCCGCACACAAAGTCCATAAAAAAAACAAATCCAAGCCCATCACCCTTCCAAAATAATAAATCCACACATTAAACACATGTTGAAATCCTAATAAATCACCTTCCCAAATTAAAAGAATCAAATCAAATCACTTTCCCAAATTAAAATAATCAAATCAAATCTCATAAATCACATTCTTAATTAAATTAAATCTCATTCCTAAAGTAAATCAAATCAAATCAAATCAAATCAAATCACCTCCCTAAATTAGAGAGATCATTTCCTTGTAGCACACTAATTAGAGATTTCCCTCATAATTACACAATATTCCTTCCCTATTCGCATAAGGACAACCACCAACCCTTGCCTATAAAAAGAAGCATAAACCCAACCTTAGAACCCATAGCTCATTCACTCTCCCTTCTTTCTCACAAAAAACACAGCCACAAGTTCAGGCCGTCTGTCTGACCCCTCTCCCCCTAAGGACATTGGGCCTCTATTATTTGTCAAGTGCAAACCCCATTCTACCACTTCCCCAGGCTTTAAACTTCATTGGGGTTAAAAACCACAATCAATATATATCCTCTTGTTCTCAATATCAATGAGTTAGTGAGTTGATGCCACGAACTATAAGAAGATGGCATAGATTGTAGCTATGTTCTCGGGTCGCAGCTCGCGACTATCAACACTGTTATGTCCCTCGATTAGGAAGGCATCGCCAAAGATTCTCTTTTTGTAATGATTGTCTTTCTTTCATCGTCCACTGAAAAGTCTTCCTAGTGTTTTTGAATCGTCTCTAGGAAAATGTGAAGGCTCAATGGTCTTCCTTAATTGCCCGTCACATATGTCAGGCCTTCGTTTTCCTTCCTCTCCGCAAGATGCTAGGTGTCACACATCCACAACTTGCGTGCTAAAACTTAAGACAGTTGTGCCCAAACGAAATTGTGGTTTCAATATGAGCTTTTTATTTGATTTCAATAGACGTGATCTCCCTATATGTGTCGTTTAAGTCTGCTGGTCAGATTTAGCTTGAGATGCCTATTTGAAGGCCGTTCTTCTTCAAGTCCTCCTTTTACCACTTCATCTTCTCTAAGATCATTCAGAGCTTCACACTTTCTTCAACTTCGAGCCATCAACAACTCCTCACATCCTTAATTACCATCTTCAAGCTTTGTAAGTAAGTTCCTCACTAACTTTCTCTTTATTAGTTTATGCTTTTTTTGCAATAACAGAGGTGACCTGTTAGTGTGGTTTGCCTGTGTTGCTTTCTTATTTTTTCGAGATTTTTATTTTGTTCGTTAATGGCAATGTGAGCGGTGAGTTTACTTTGTGCGAATGTGTTTCTACTTTTGTGCATATATTTGGGTGTGTTCTCTCTTGGTTTTCTGTCAGAGATATGAAGTATATGTTTCTAGGGTTTTTGTGGGTGTGTTCGCCTGTGTTGCTTGCTTGTTTTTCTAGGTTTTGCCAATTTTTAGGGTGCCTAGAGGTTTTAGGGTTAACCACTCGGTAGGGACGATAGCACAATAAACACTAACTTTCTCGTACGTAGCTCTACAAACCATACAATTAGTTTTTAGAACTAAATATTTTGAACTAACCTTCCTCCTCGAGTCTTGTCTTGGCAGAAATGTCAGACTTAGAATCATTTTCTCCAACTTCCCTTAATTATCTACCTCTCATTGTGGAATCCACGCACCGGACTGAGATGATCGATGTACATAGCTCGAGGTCGGAGAGCCTTGACCACTATGACATGAAACCGACTGCTTCTGAAGAGGAAATTTTGCCTTACCATAAATGGGTACCCCGACCTGAGCCAAGTCACCTCGAGCTCGACTTCATCAACCTGGACATGGATAATGATACATTAATAACTGAGACCAATTTAGAATAATCGAGGACAAGGTTCAAAATCCCTAAGACCATCACGCTGAGTGTCCTAGAAGAGTTAGATCAAGTGAGTCCACCCCGCAACGACCAAATGGCCCTCTGCATGGCCTTTTTCGATTTGGGCAGTGTCTTCCATTGCAGGGGTATTTCTTAACGATGTTGGCAGTAATGAATCTGGCCTCATCCCAGCTGAATCTAAATAAGTTGAGGGTGTTGGCCAGTTTTTACGTGATTTGGAGCCGAGCAGGGCTGGGAGAGCCATCTCTCTCTGAGATGAAGAGGTTATTGTAGAGTCTAATATAGGGGTCCCAAGAATCATCCAAATCAAGCATAAAATCGCATGAATACATCAAGGAATAATGGCGGAAACATATACTCACAATGATTGGTTTGAGATGCAAAGAACACAAGTCTTTTTCTTCTCTCTATCAAGCTCGGTTTTGGCCATCTTGGAGCTACTGAACTGCACGGTGTTGGCTGTGAAAATCCTCAAAAATTTCGGCCATTAAAGACCTCCATTAAAGTAAAGCTCCACTTTGAGATTCCAAGCTCACAAACTCACTTCCCTATCACCTTAATATAACCCATGGTGTGCTAGCACTTGTCATCTTCTTCTTGCAATTTTCGGCCTTGCCAAAAACTTGAAAAAGAGATGAAAGAAATACGGTCATAGACCAAGAGAGAGAGAAAATGATTTTTGGCTCCATAAAGAAACCCTAAAACGTGAAGTGTCAAGACCATGAGAGAGTTGGCACGTGAATTACAAAAAAATATGCCAAAAAACGTGAGCAACAAAGACCAAGGGAGAGTCACGTGATTGGGGTTCCAAGAATAGCCAAAACGTGAACAATGCCATGGTCCAGAGAGAGGAATGGCTTTTGTATATACATATATATCTTTATTCCATTTACCAAGTAATGAATAAAATATATATACACATAATTAATTCAAAAGTCAAAAAGGTACAAGTCCCTATCAACTTTCAAATAATCATCTTTCACTATTCACATCAAGTCACTTTAATAAAGTGACAACATGTCATGTCACATCACTCAAAGTGATAAGTGATTTGACAATTGATGCGACTAGCGATTTGACGCTTGATGTGACTTGCGTGCCGCGTTCGAATTCGAAATGCGAATGCGCTCGCAATCACTCTCGGGCTCGGGTTCGCTAATTCCAATTAACGAATTTTCCGTCGCGTCGTAATTAAGTGATTACGTCTAGCGAAATCACTATTCACGTCGCTAACGAATTAATTCTAAATTAATTCGTTCGCCCGAATTAAAATCTAATTTCAATTCCGCGTCGAAATCTAATTTCGTATAATATATCGAATATATTATTTTACCGATTAATTCCAAATTAATCGTTCTCTCTCTTTAACGATATTTTATCCGAGATAAAATATCTCTGTAATTAATCTTCTCTCTTTACTAATTAATCTCAGATTAATCATAGTGCGAGTTATACATCATCAGTGAATCTTCAGGAAGCGACCCATGAGATCTCCGGATATGTTGGCAGTAAATACGGTTGTCGGAGTATCCGAACACGTAAGTACCTCGTACTACGTTTATACCGATTTACAAGACAAGGTTGGCTTCTAGCAAAGCGCCATGCCTACCCAATTCTCCAGAAATATTCTTACAGGAATATATAGATCTGTATCAAGCGTAGTATACCGTAGTATTGCGTATATCAGCCCAGTATCGGATAGTCACGTGCTAGGGCTGGGGCTGGATAAGTGTCTGCCCCGTCCGAAGCACATGTCGGATGTCTGGTAACTAGTCTCTATAATCGGATATATATATGACCTTGTCATAATATCCCGATGGCCGGCCAGCACTTAAGAGCACTAATACCGTATCCTACGTGACATCATCTCCACTATAACTGGAGTGATACTTCCGTCTTGACATCACACCAATACACTACGACTCTCTGATAACCCAGAAGTGGTGTACACAGAACCGGTTAAAGCCCTGTACCACCAAGACCAAAGTCTACCGATTATCGCAAGTATTAGCGATGTAAGTCTCAGGTTAAGACTATACACACCTACCTTGATTTCGGCCTCCCATAGACACATAGTCATAATACCAATGAGATTCCGAGGGGTCTATCCAGAGCGAAGCTGTTTCCCATACCATCGGTGAAACACGACCTCCTATCGCACTTGCATAAGTATCCGATACTTATTTATATGAGAACTATGCCGTTGTGCCCTCACAACGCACACAAGTGCAATACTAGCCTATTCTGTATTATCGATGTCCAGTCTCTATAATACTCCGGCTATGGAATTTTAATGATTAAACCTTCGGGGACTGATACTGTCTCATATCATTCTCAGTCCAGGAACTAATCATAGGGACCTCTCTTCATTTATATATCTATGGTGATCTAATCACAAATGATGAGAGTGCAATTTCCTGTCAATAGTTAATTTGCAACAACAACACAATGATCTGTGCAAATAGTGACGCTATGGGTCATTTTGTCCAACAATCTCCCACTTGGCACATAGCCAGTCACTCAAGTGTCCTACACCCAACTATGTACGGTTGGCTCAAACTGCTGAGAAATGCATTCGTTAGCGGATTTGCATGATTATCATCTTGAAGCGATTTATTCGATCATCATATCGCCACGATATATGATCCGAATGAATCAGATGAGTATCTAAGTATGTATCTGGATCGTTGATGAGACCATTAATTCTTTAGCCTGTGCTGACGCCTAGCTCAGCTGCTAATAGAACTATATCTAATCTAATTAGATTTGTTTCGACCCAAATGACTTCTATTGCTGCTTCAGCTGCAGCAACAACCCGTATTTGTTGTTTATTCGGTAACAGTATCTTACTTGGAAGATTTCCAGCTCACTGTACTGTTATTCAAACTATATAGTACCGTTTGCGACTTTTAGTCGTCTTTATCGGTTTTAGGAAACTTGCTACAGTGACCTCAGTCACTTCAAGTTCTCATTCTCCATAAACTAAGACAGCATCCTTAGTTCTCTAAGATACTAACGGATGTTCTTAACATCAATCCAGTGCTATCACTCGGATTGGCCTGTTTGTGAATCCATATGCTCAAAGCGTATGATACACCAGGTCAAGTACATTTTAAATGTACAATTTCCCAGAGAGTGTTAACAACTCCAAATCTATCCCAGTAGTATCTTTATTCCTTGAATAAAGGTTGTTACTCCCCAGAATTCTACGGAGAATTTCTATTGAAAGCCAAGCTTTCAACAATAGCTATATGGGAATTTCACTGTCAGTGCGCTCTCCCACTAACCTCCTTATATACACAAGAATTATTTCGTTTTGAATTAAATCATACATCATTATGATTATATCAAAACGATAATTCCAAGAACCTAATGCTTACTTCAATCCAATCATGGATCGAATAATCCGCAAACCTTGTTGTCGATTATACAAAATCGTCAGGATGTTGTAAACATCCTCCAAAAGGTTTCCTTTTCAGGAAAGCGATTTTGATCTATAACTGACACATTTCATAAATGAAATATACAGCTATCTTCAAGCATCTTCAAAATGGATTTACCATGGTAACAGGACAAAGGTTGAACCGTTATTAACTTAATGTTGATAACGATACCTTTCCGTCAAAAGCCCAGCTTTGTACGTTGGTATGTTGCCTTCCATGGCATGTCTTCCTTGAAGACGTTTATAGTACCAATAGGCACAATGCCTTGTGGTACAACAACTAGTATCCAAACATAGTTGTTATATATGGAATCCATTTCGGACTCATGGCACTTTGCCATAACATGGAGTCGATACCTCGTATCACTTCCTCATAGCGTAGTCGGATGGTACACCTCCATAAGATTGACATCTTTATGGGGTGAGATCAGAAACCCATACCCTAGGTTGTTTTCTGACTCTATCCGATCTACTAGTTTCTTGTGTATTTGAAGATTAATGGTATAGATTCATCATAGATGAACTATTTGTGTTCCATTAAGGACTTCGTGCCTTGAACAGTATTACTCCGATTTTCATCGAGTATCACTATCCTCCCACTGACCACTGCATATCGGTATTCCTTTCAGGAAAAAACCGCATGGTGAGCAACAATCACATTGTTCTCATGTGAGATTTATAAGTATTGTACTTAAGGTTTCCCTTAGGATAACCTATATTGGCACTTATCCAATTTGGGTCTTTTAGTTTGGTATCATCCAAACGTTATGCCTGGCATACCCAAATTATCAGGAATGAGAAACCCGGTTTCTTTCCCGTTCATATCTAATATGATATCTGTCAAACTGATTGTTATGGAACCTTATTCAAAATAAGTTCTTGCACTGTTTAAAGCTTATCCGTTGAAGGAAATGGTAGCTCAGAGCGACTCGTGGTTAACCTTATTATGTCTAACAAAATTCGGTTAATCCGTTCGGACACACCGTCAAAGTGACATATTCCGGGAGGAGTCCTTATTTGAAAGAATACTATACTCTTTCATGAAAACAAGAAACTTATTGCTTAAGTATTTTCATTACAGTCTTACCATGACGGTTTAATACTTTAGCCAATCTATTTGTCTATTTCGTGTCGAAACTCTAAAAGTTTCCGATTTGTGTTTCAAAAGAAACACATAACCATACGTGATGCCACATCTGTACAGGTCACGAAATATTCAAATCCATATCTAGCCTAGCTAGACATGGGCCCACTTTCTTCACTATGAAGTAGGGCTAACAGATCGGTGGCATTTACACTTTTACCAAGTAAATAGTGTTTTAGGCACTTTGCCCAAATAGACTAGATTCGTAGACTTTATTTGAATGGAATCAAATCAGTCCTAATACCCGCTCTTCAAAAGTGCGGATATACGATTCTTGTTTAGTAGTGTCCCTGACAACTATGCCTAATTAAGTTTCTTAATGATCAAATCAATTTGAGCTATTTATTTGTCATGTTATATATATTTGAGATATTATTTATATTCAAAATATAAATCCTGTTATTCACATTTAATGTGTTTATCTCAATATCATCTTTATATAATGAAACACTTTAGTGTTCAAGAATATAAAGGTACACCCGCAGCGGGTTATACACGATATAGAGATAATGTTTCTAGTTAAACTAGCTACATTATAACAGTTTCTAATTTAAGTACTAACCCGAAGTAGTTCCTAAATTCAGATATCTACGGTTAAAACAGCGACTTTCGTCCCGTTTTCAATTCGCAGATAAATCTCAATTGAAGTCAGTATCCTGTTCAAAATAGATTCTGAACATCAATATATATTTTATTATATGTACCACACTAAGTATCTAAAATCCAATTTTAATACTTGCTGTGAACATAATTATGACAAACATAATGGATTAAGCACTTAAGTTATCATTACATGATCTTCCAAAGATTATGCTCTACTATTTGCTTAACTCCAGGCTTAGGCATAATACGTTATTTTATCAAATAAAATAAGTTATTATTTTTCCAGGACCATCCTGAAATTTATTCCCAATTTAAAATAAAACCGTTTAAATACATTTTCGCCCATGATTATGTCTTAAACATTAATCTTTCATTTTTATATTGATTCTAATAGTCCAACTATTTAATCAACGATTATGGTACTATTTATTATAATGATTATAATAGTCCAACTATATAATCAAATATAATCTAAATTAATTAACCTCAATTACATTGATTACTATAGTCCAACTATAAAATCAACTGTAAACTGAAATTAATTAATTCAAATATATTGATTAATATAATCCAATTATATATAATCAAATATAATACAGTCCATGTTTTATAAAACAACAATTTAAATATTAGTCCAACTAACATTTAATCTAATGACGAAATAATTATTATGAGCGCGTATGGCAAGTTATTAAACGAGTATTGCAAATTCAATACTTGCCTCCCACTATTTTTCGGCGAGCCTCTAACCCTCTGTCGAGTACTCGGGAAACCGTGTTTCCTAGTGGGCTAGGATCCCGTTAAATTATCACACAATCTTGACTTTGGCCAACAAATTGTATGATAATTAACTAGGTAGATCTCGAAGATCAATTGGATCTCATCCAATTCCTAGATCCAGTAGGCGGATATCCAAATCCTAAACATATATCTTATATATGCCAATACATCCAATGTATTACCTAACCTTTTTCCTCTGAATCAACTAAGCCTTGGCTTTGGCACAACAAACCTAGTGATCCCAGTCAAGTGTGACCCATTGACCATGGAAAGCTTCGTAATCAATGTCGATGGACAAGAAGTGGTCTTGACTTTGGCCAACAAACCACAACTTGGACAAGACACCGATATGGAACAAAGCTCTCGTGATTCAAACACATCTTTGACGGACAAAGGGCTTGACTTTGGCCAACAACCCAATGCCAATCTCGGATCTTGAGTGAGAATCACTCAATGGAAGGAAAAACACTTGATATTGAGCGAGGGTTTTTCGCGTGCAATTGGCTACCAATTTATTATCTTTGTTAAGGTCTCATCATCATACACCCTTAAACATGCATTCTAAACACATAATAAAGCGCATATGAAATAAAATAATAATGATATGCGGATGGATACATTTACATTGATCCTAGATCAAATCTCTCATTTTCTCTCTCCAAAGCTAGCACATGTATTTACTTCTACCCGTTACACTACACTTCTAAAGAAACCTCATTTACATTGAGGGGAATAGGTGAGAAGAGAATACAAAGAAATAAGAGATAAGGCTGGACTCGCAGGTCCAATTAATAAATCACAATTTATTACAATTTCCAAAATTGTCCACCCCGACAATATCCATCCGATATACATTATTCATGCATCGCAACCATGTATTCATACAAGCATGTTATCAATCAATTCAATTAATTAATCTGATAATTAGTGATCATCCAATGTTCAAACAACGATTTGATTTTTGCTCGAGTCAAACTTGTTTTGCGAATAAGTACTCAAAGTACGAATTCTTGAATTAAATTAAACTACATAATTAAATCCAATTTAATACGCATTTAATTCTAATTCACTATTTAATTCCAAATTAAATATTACACTACTTTATTAACGAACCTTTACGACTTAAATTCCAAATTTAATCGCAACGGGTCTCAAAGCCCGATTAACATCTAATGTTTATTTAATTAAAGTCCAATGTGCTTTTAATTAATTTCTATAAGGCATGGACTTTTGGTCAACTCGGGTCAAACCGAACAACCAAAATCCAATCCGGGAGTTACCCCATAAGCCTTTAAATTAATTTTGGCCCATTAGGCCCAATTAAATAATTAAGGTCCATTAAGTCATAATTGGACCTTTTGGATTCGGTTTTGGGCCTAATTGGATCCAACCAATTTTGCCTAAATCCAACTTTGTTACAACAAAGCCCAAAAGCCAATTACAACCTAACAAGCCCAATTTCCAAAATCAAGCCAAATCAATTAACTTATAAAATTCCAAATTTCATAATTAATTAACCTAAGTGTAATACACAATCAATTACCCAATTAACATTTCTAAAACATCAATTAGCCTAATTAATCATGCACTTTAACAACCAAATAGTGTCCAACAGAATTCAATTAAAATCAAACCCAATTTACATGCTTTAAGTCTCGGCAATTAGGGGTTTTTCAATCCGATTCGGTTTCAATCCAATTGAATCCACAATCATCATTTCCCAAATCAATTCAATTCATCCAATGAATTAAAAACAAAAATTCACAATGAATTTCATGTTCATAAGATTCGGCCAAGCCACTTTAAAAGGGAAAAAATGTTCCAAATCAAAATTCAATCCAATTGAACTTCAAAACAACATTACCCAATTGTTTAAGTCATCCAATGATCAAACAAAACAAATTACCAAGACATTAGGGTTATCCAATTTTCGGCCATGCCTCCAATTTGGGGAAAATTGATCCAATCCAATTTTCTTGAAATTGATCACACACAATCTCAATTAAACATGTTTTAAGCATACTTAAACATCCAATTTAATAAAACATGCTCAAACACATTTTACCCCCAATTTCTAGTTACATGTTCAACCTAAAGAATTGGGGAAAATTGATCCAATCCAATTTTCTTGAAATTGATCATGCACAACTTCAATAATCAACATACAAGCATACTTAATCAACCAATTCAACCAAATCATGCTTCAATTGATTTTACCCAATTTGTCATGCCCAAAATTTGGGGAAAATTGAATCCAATCCAATTTCATGAAATTGATCATACACAACTTCAATTCAAACTCATTCAAGCATACTTCATCAAACAATTCAACCAAATCATGCCTAAATCGAGTTTACCCAAATTTGTTCACTTTGGCCTACACAAAAATTGGGGAAATTTGTTCCAAACACAATTTCTTCAAATTGATCTATCAATCATTAATTCCAACTTATTTAAGCATATTATAACAAACAATTTCATCAAAACATGCCCAAATTCGTTTTACCCATTTTAAACCCTAACTTTACCATGCTTGATAATAGCTCAAGATACCATTGTAGAGATCTAATATAGGTCCCAAGAATCATCCAAATCAAGCATAAAATCGCATGAATACATCAAGGAATAATGGCGGAAACATATACTCACAATGATTGGTTTGAGAGGCAAAGAACACAAGTCTTTTTCTTCCTCCATCAAGCTCGGTTTTGGCCATCTTGGAGCTACTGAACTGCACGGTGTTGGGCTGTGAAAATCCTCAAAATTTCGGCCATTAAAGACCTCCATTAAAGCTCCAAGCTTTGAGATTCCAAGCTCACAAACTCACTTCCCTATCACCTTAATATAACCCATGGTGTGCTAGCACTTGTCATCTTCTTCTTGCAATTTTCGGCCTTGCCAAAAACTTGAAAAAGAGATGAAGAAATACGGTCATAGACCAAGAGAGAGAGAAAATGATTTTTGGCTCCATAAAGAAACCCTAAAAACGTGAAGTGTCAAGACCATGAGAGAGTGAGCACGTGAATTACAAAAAAATATGCCAAAAAACGTGAGCAACAAAGACCAAGGAGAGAGTCACGTGATTGGGGTTCCAAGAATAGCCAAAACGTGAACAATGCACATGTCCAAGAGAGAGGAATGGTTTTTGTATATACATATATAATCTTTATTCCATTTACCAAGTAAATGAATAAAATATATATACACAACAATTAATTCAAAAGTCAAAAAGGTCCAAGTCCTATCAACTTTCAAATAATCATCTTTCACTATTCCACATCAATTTACTTTAATAAAGTGACAACATGTCATGTCACATCACTCAAAGTGATAAGTGATTTGACAATTGATGCGACTAGCGATTTGACGCTTGATGTAACTTGCGTGCCGCGTTCGAATTCGAAATGCGAATGCGCTCGCAATCACTCTCGGGCTCGGGTTCGCTAATTCCCAATTAACGAATTTTCCGTCGCGTCGTAATTAAGTGATTACGTCTAGCGAAATCACTATTCACGTCGCTAACGAACTAATTCTAAATTAATTCGTTCGCCCGAATTAAAATCTAATTTCAATTCCGCATCGAAATCTAATTTCGTATAATATATCGAATATATTATTTTACCGATTAATTCCAAATTAATCGTTCTCTCTCTTTAACGATATTTTATCCGAGATAAAATATCTCTGTAATTAATCTTCTCTCTTTACTAATTAATCTCAGATTAATCATAGTGCGAGTCATACATCATCGGTGAATCTTCAGGAAGCGACCCATGAGATCTCCGGATATGTTTGGCAGTAAATATGGTCGTCGGAGTATCCGAACACGTAAGTACCTCGTACTACGTTTATACCGATTTACAAGACAAGGTTGGCTTCAAGCAAAGCGTCATGCCTACCCAATTCTCCAGAAATATTCTTACAGGAATATATAGATCTGTATCAAGCGTAGTATACCGTAGTATTGCGTATATCAGCCCAGTATCGGATAGTCACGTGCTAGGGCTGGGGCTGGATAAGTGTCTGCCCCGTCCGAAGCACATGTCGGATGTCTGGTAACTAGTCTCTATAATCGGATATATATATGACCTTGTCATAATATCCCGATGGCCGGCTAGCACTTAAGAGCACTAATACCGTATCCTACGTGACATCATCTCCCACTAACTGGAGTGATATTTCCGTCTTGACATCACACCCAATACACTACGACTCTCTGATAAACACAGAAGTGGTGTACACAGAACCGGTTAAAGCCCTGTACCACCAAGACCAAAGTCTACCGATTATCGCAAGTATTAGCGATGTAAGTCTCAGGTTAAGACTATACACCCCTACCTTGATTTCGGCCTCCCATAGACACATAGTCATAATACCAATGGGATTCCGAGGGGTCTATCCAGAGCGAAGCTGTTTCCCGTACCATTGGTGAAACAAACGACCTCCTATCGCACTTGCATAAGTATCCGATACTTATATATATGAGAACTATGTGTTGGATAATATGACCCATAGCGTCACTATTTGCACAGATCATTGTGTTGCTGTAGCAAATTAACTATGTAATAAGGAAATTGCACTCTCGTCATTTGTGATTAGATCACCATAGATATATAAATAAAGAGAGGTCCCTATGATTAGTTCCTGGATTGAGATGATATGAGACAGTATCAGTCCACGAATGATTAATCATTAAATATCCCTCGCCGTAGTATTATCGAGACTGGACATCGATAATGCGGAATAGGCTAGTATTGCACTTGTGCGCGTTGTGAGGGCACAACGGCATAGTTCTCATATATATAAGTATTGGATACTTGTGCAAGTGCGATAGGAGGTCGTGTTTCACCGATGGTACGGGAACAGCTTCGCTCTGGATAGACCCTTCGGAATCCCATTGGTATTATGACTAGGTGTCTATGGGAGGCCGAAATCAAGTAGGTGTGTATAGTCTTAACCTGAGACTTGCATCGCTAATACTTACGACAATCGGTAAACTTTGGTTTTGGTGGTTGATGGATCTTAACTGGTTCTGTGTTCACCTCTTCTGGGTTTATCAGGAATCGTAGTGTATTGGATGTGATGTCGAGACGGAAGTGTCACTCCAATCATAGTGGAGATGATATCACGCAGGATACGGTATTAGTGCTCTAAGTG
>SKCR01008677.1:0-23763 GCA_019454045.1 Zanthoxylum bungeanum
GATTCTTATTGACATTGGTGTACCATCTATTAAGAATCTTCGGTGAGTCGTTCAGTGTTTATCTGATATAAACACCTACGTGTCTATACGAGTCTTCCGAGACTCATAGTTCATTGAGAAACCATTGGAATTCAATATTCCAATATACAACACATACCAGTCTCAGCGGGTTTACTTACTGACCAAGTAATTGTAAACCTTGACCAGGAACAGTTAAAGAATGATATTGTTATGATACTGCTCAATGTTAGTTCGATGCTTTTGCAATTATATCATAACCAATCACTCTATAGTCATTTACGTCATTACCATATAAGAAAATAATTCATATTATAGAACTTGTTTATTTTATTCATTAATTAAATACTTATAAGAGTATTTACAGGGAAATACATAAGAAATTGGCACTCAGAGCACCAAACCTAACAAAATCTACCACTTGCTCTAATACCAATTTCGATTGTATCTAAAACCCATCGACTTCACATGCTAATTTCGGAGGTATGACCTTCGTTAGCGGGTCTGCTACATTATCTTGACTTGGGACCCTGCACACAACAATGTCACCTCGCAACACAATCTCTCGAATGATATTGTACTTTCGTTCCACATGCTTCAATTTTTGATGCGCACTTGGTTCCTTTGTTTGTGCAATGGCACCAGTATTATCACAGTATAACATAATCGGATTCTCGATACTTGGGATAACTCCCAATTTTGTGATAAACTTCTTAATCCAAATAGCCTCTTTTGCAGTTTCTGAAGCAACAATATATTCCGCCTCTATGGTGGAATCAGCTGTAGACCCGTATTTGAAACTTTTCCAATAAACTGCACCTCCGTAAAGGGTAAATACGAATCGTGATGTAGACTTTCTATCATCGGGATCCGATTGGAAATCAGAATCCGTATACCCATTAACCTGCAATTCATTTCCTCCCTATATGATAAAATTATCCTTAGAACCTTTAAGATACTTCAAGATATGTTTAACGGCCATCCAATGGTCATTTCCTGGATTGGACTAATATCTACTGGTTACACTAACCGCATACATAATATCAAGCCTGATACATAACATGATATACATAATACTACCCAAATATGAAGCATAAGACTGATTAGACATTCTAATCTTCTCATCTTCTGTTTGTGGACACATCTTCTTCGAAAGATGAATGTCATGTCTGAACGGTATATTTGTTATCTTACAGTTAGCAAAATTATACCGTACTAAGATATTATCTATGTACGTTGATTGTGATAACCCAATAACCTTCCTTTCTCAATACCTATAGAAATTTATACCCAAGATATAAGAAGCTTCACTCAGGTCTTTCATGGAGAAATTCTTACAGAGGTAAGCTTTGACGCCCTACATCATTCATATATTATTTCTAATGATTAGGATGTCATCAACATAGAGAACCAAAAATACTATCATACTCCCACTGGCCTTCTTGTACACACATGATTCTTCCGTATTCTTGAGAAAACAAGAAAATCTAATAATCTCGTCGATTCGAAGATTCCAACTTCGCGAAGCTTGTTTAATTCCATAAATGGACCTCTTAAGCTTACAAACCATGCCTGAGGTTTCTCTGGATATAAAACCCTTTGGTTGTTCCATATAGATTTCTTCGTCAAGAAACCCATTTAGAAAAGCCGTTTTGACATCCATTTGCCAAATCTCGTAATCATGGTATGCAACAATAGACAACAAAATCATTATAGACTTCAGCATCACAATTGGCGAAAAATTTTCATCGTAGTCGCACCAGGTCGCTGCATGTAACCTTTAGCTACCAGTCTGGCCTTAAAGGTTTCAACCTTTCTGTCAGGCCCACGATTCCTCTTGTAAACCCATTTACTTCAGATAGGAACAATTCCTTCAGGAAGCGGAACCAAGTCCCAAACTTGATTCTGATGCATAGAGTCTAACTCTAATCTCATGGCCTCTTGCCATTTCGCGGAGTGGATGCCAAAATCGTTTCACTATAGGTGTAAGGGTTAGTCTCTTTCATTAAGAGAATATCTAGACTCTTTTCTTGTATCAAATACAAGCGTTCAGGAGGTATAGAAAACTTTCGGGACCTACGGAGTATGTGTGTTGAAGGTTCTTCATCTATTTGAACTCCAGGTTCCTCCAATAGTTCATTGGTTTCAGGTTGTACTTCATCAAGTTCAACCTGTCTATGATTACCTCATTCAGACAAAAATTATACTTCTAGAAATTTTACGAAGCGAGCTACGAACACATTTCGATGCTCGGTATCATAGAATAAATATCCTTCCGTATTATAAGGATATCCAACAAACTTAAACTATTTCCTCGAGACCAAAGCTTATCTTACTGAGCCATCCTGTCATAGGCTGGACAACCCCAAATCTTAATATAATTAAGATTCGGTTTCCTATCGGTCCATATCTCATATGGAGTTGTAGGAACAGCTTTGGAGTGAATCTTATTCAAGAGATGAGCAACAGTTAAAAGAGCATATCCTCATAAGTAATAAGGCAAATCTGTAAAACTCAACATCGATCAGACCATATCCAATTAAGTCTGATTTCTCTTTTCGGATACACCATTGTGCTGTGGTGTAACTGGAGGAGTATATTGAGCGAGAATCTCATTCTCCTTTAAATAATCAGTGAACTCACCACTCATTTATACACCACCTCGATCAGATCGAAGACATTTAATATATTTACTAGTATGTTTTTCTACTTTATTTCAGAATTCTTTGAACTTTTCAGAGGTTTCCGATTTTTATTTCATCAAATAAACATAACTGTACCGTGACAGATCATCGTTAAAATTAACAAAGTATGAAAGACCACTATGAGCAATGTGATTCATGAGACCACATACATCAGAATTTATTAGTTATAATAAGTTAGCGGCTCAATGTCCTACACCCGAAAATGGGGCTTTGGCCATTTTACCATGAATGCAAGATTCACAAGTTGGATAAGGTTCAATGGTAAGATCTTGTATCCAACCATTCCTAACCAACTGGATTAGGCGTTTCATACCTATATGACCCAAACTCATATGCCACAATTTAATATTATTTATATAAGATACTTTACGTTTATTAATTCCAGCATTAAAGATATCTTGTGAGGTATGTAAAATATAATGACCGTGCTCATTTGGACAAACTAGGATCTGAATATTATATCTATCATATAAATATAAAGAACTATTCTTAATATTTATATTATATCCTTCAGTATCTAATACAAAAGTGACACAATGTTTGCAACACATCCTGGTACAGAAAAGCAGTCATGTATCAAAAGTCTCCCACTGGGTAGGAGAATCTCGCATAAGCCCACAACAACTGCATCCAGAGAGTCACCACTCCCAAATCGAAACTGCATCTCCCCAAATTTCAACTGTCTAATTTCCTTCAGCACGTGCGACGAATTGCAAATGTGAATTGGACAAGCAGAATCTAAAATCCAACTGGATGACTTAGCTTCACAAGCTAATGAGATCAATAATGGGAAAAATAAAAGAACCTGAAATAGACGCTCTTTCTTTTTTGATTTGGACCAAGTAATCAGGACAATTGCTATTCCAGTGGCCAATCTTGCTGCAGTGGTGGCATTTATCTTCGGCAGCTCTATTTGGTTTAGCTATCTTACCCTGAGGTGGAAGATTTGAACCCTTTTTTTCCCTTTTTTGTTTAGATTAGGAGGAAGCATGAAGAGCAGTGGATTTAGGAGGGCAAGTCGGAACTCCATTCCTTAAATCTTCCTCCACAGTTTGTAACATCTTATGCAGCTACTGATAAGAACAACTAATCCCATTCATATTGAAATACATTACAAATTGGCGATATGATGCTGGGAGAGATCCGAGTATGACACTCCGTCCTAAAGTGTCATTCAGAGGGAAATTAAAGCGCATCAACTGTTCGATCAGATCAATCAGATGAAGCACATGAAGGCTCACAGCCTGTCCCTCTTCAAGTTTTACATGGAATAATTTCATTGCTATTTTATGAACTAAGACATGTTCTTGGTTCATAAAGGACCCCCGCAGTCGCATCATAATAGTATATGCGTCAGGGAATCCAAAATATTGCCTTTTAAGCTCCAGTGCCAAGGAACTGAGAATATATGATTTGACTCTTCTATCATCATCTCTCCACCTCTGGAGAGTCTCGTGTTCCTATTATGTTGCATCATCTGATATGGCAAGTGGAAACGAGCCTTCTAACACATATTATAATTTCTCAGACCCAAGGACAATCCTTAGATCCAAGTCTCGATCTGTAAAGTTTTCGGTGCCTTTAAGCTTGTTCGTATCGAGTATACGAGCAAAATGATTAAAAGTAGTTGCCGCCATCGCAAATATATCATATAGATAAATCATAAATAGATCATGGATTTTTAATCTAAAAATGCCCTCTCACTATTACATGCAATACTGTAATCCCCAAACATAATGCATAACAAATAATTAATCAAATTAAATACAATAGTGAAAGGTGGATCCCATGAATATATTTCAGGTCATAACTTTGGCACGTTCTCGCCTACGCATATTTATCAAGTAGACAACTCATTTTCAATCACTCACTAGTGATTCCTGAGTTCCGGTTATGTTCGTTTCTCATTGTGACAGCTTTGGCATGTTCAAAAGGAGGCGTACCAAGGTTAAACTTGTCAATGATAAATTCAAGATATTTGCGTAGTCCTGACAGCTTTGGCACGTTCAGAATTCCCGCTTTAGCTTAAATTTACCTAGTATCACATACACATCCGGTATCGATAAATTTCTATAAACTAAACCCTTACTCATTTGGCACTTTCTCGGATGCAGCCATAGAACAAATATCCATAAACTATATTGACAAGACAGACCAAGAAATATGCATCCAATACATATTACTTTAAGACCTTATTAATTAGGGATTTTCCACAAAGATGTTACACATTTAATTTAATCGAATTAAATAAATAAAAGCATGCATAAAGTAAAGACAAATTAAACATTGAATTTAAAGGCATATTCATATCATGTGTAGAGGTTCAAACTTGCTCTGATACCATTTTTGTTAGGATTTTAAGCGGCAATTCCCGGTAAACGCAGCGGAACGCGGAAAATCAAAATTTTCCGATTTCAATAATTTTTCTTGGGTACTTTAAAAACTGAAATTTTACCCAAAAAATCAAAATTTTCATTAATTGTCGTTTAGCCCATAAACTTTGTATTTTTATCATTTTAGTCCTAAATTATCAAATAGAATTTTAATTGATTCCAAATAAATCCCAAAATGATTTATACATGCCTAATACATGAAAATACAAATTGCAATTCAAGAAACTAATTTTTCCTAAATTACCGAGAGGTCCCTTAAGTTTACAGGATTTGCACTTTAGTCCAAATTGGTTCAAAACCACTCAAGATCAAGTCCAATCAACACCAAAATTAATATGCATCATATATACATAATTAATTAACACATATATGAAAAACCCTAAATTGGAAAGAGTTGTGAACCCTAAAAATACAAAATTATCCAATAGACTAATTAACACCAAATTTATAAAATTCTACACTTTAATTAAATCCTTACCACACTAAACAAGTCTCACCACCATGAAACAACTCAAGAATAATTTTAGGTCATTTATGAGTGGCCAAGCAACTATAGAATGACAACAAATTTATCAAATAATCAAAAGAATACTTAATCACTCTTAATAAGCATTCTTTATCATCATACATGCTGACATCTTTCTATCAAGTTCTCACCATAAAAATAGATACACAAAAGAGTAGAGAAAGATCTAAGATACACATGTTGAAGCCTAGAGTCATAAAAATATTTTTCATGTAGATGAAACTAAGAAAAACTTATTAATTTCCAAAAAATTTCCAAGCTTTCTTTTCTTTCTTTCTCGTTTTCCTCTCAAACTCTCTTTGTATTTGATTTTAGGGTTCTTGAATAATGAAACAAAAAATGAAAAACAAAGCCTTATATATTTTCCCATATTGCCGAAAATAATAGAAAAAATAATAGCCAAGTATTTCATTTTTATTTCAATAAATAAATGGATAAAGAATTAATAAATTTTTGGTAATTAATCATTAAATAATTTAATGAAATACATAAATGTTCCAACTAATCAAGCTATTTAAACCAATCAAAATTGGCCATTTAATCCAATTAAATTTTGCCAATTTGCTTACTTAATAAAGTAAATATATATTTATTATTTAATTAATTTAATTATTCAACATTTAAATAATCAAATAATTAAAGACAAATATCTTAAATATGTATTATATTTACATTAAATAATCAAAATACATATTAATAATATATGTCAAATATCAAAATTCGACATTTAACAAATGGCCGAAAGATCCCAAACGTATTTATTTTTGTTTAACCGTTAAAAAACTTATAAATAATCAGTATTATTTATAAAAGTTTCCCTAGTGCTCTGCGAGTATATTTCATTAGTGAGACTCTCTAGTTTCTGGCATATCCGTCACGAAATCCAATTTCGTGTCCATAATCTACCCACTCGTAAATTATGACAAACACGGATAAACTCTTTGAACCATACAGGTCAAGGTCAGTGCATATGTATAATCCCTCCATCACAGGTATCCAGATTATCCCAGAGATATAGATATAAACGTCAAATCTCTATAGGTATAATCTCGTCGACGATTCTATTAGCAATCTCCTAATAATACTTAGAACTCACTTCTAAAGTGTACCACATGCCCATGGATTTAACAGATTGCTAATCCCATAATGAATACATATGCTATGTACACAGAACTGATGGATCCTATCTTGATACGTACAGGATATCCTGAGGATCAGTCCACGCCCAAAGAACAGGCGGAGGTCTGATCTAAATAGATCGGTGACATGACCGCCATCAAAGTGTGGATGATACCTCATACATCCACAATGGTACCTCAAGTCGAAGGATCATTATGCTCACTCAACCCGAGAAGATTCTTATTGACGTTGGTGTACCATATATTAAGAATCTTTGGTGAGTCATTCAGTGTTTATCCGATATAAATACTTACGTGTCTATACGAGTCTCCATAGTCTCATGGTTCATTAAGAAACCATTAGAATTCAATATTTCAATATACGACACGTACCAGTCTCAATGGGTTTACTTACTGACCAAGTAATTGTAAACCTTGACCAGAAATAGTTAAAGAATGATATTGTATGATACTGTTCAATATCAGTTGCCACGTTTTTGCAACTGTATCATAACCAATCACTCTATAGTCATTTACATATTTACCATATAAGAAAATAATTCATATTATAGAAACTGTTTATTTTATTCATTAATAAAATACTTACAAGAGTATTTAAAAGGAAATACATAAGAAATTGCCGCCCAGAGCACTAACCCTAACAACTTCAGGGGGTGAAAAGATATTTTTTAGGGACTGACACGTGGCACCAATTGACATGCGACATGTGGAACCAATCGACGTGCAACACGTAGCACAATCGACATGCGACACGTGGCCAATTGGCGAATGACACATATCCCATTTATCTTTATATATCTGACACTTGTTGGATTGGTGCTTGGAGTGACAATCTCAATAATGTATTGTATATTATATTTTATTATTTATTAATAAAATAAGTACATTTTATTTTGACCTTGGTAATGGTATTTATTATATCATAATACATATAAATTTGATATAAAATATGCTGAGAATGAAATCAATCTTAGAATAGTCATCTAGTAATACTAGACACTAGATGGTCCGAAATTGAGATAATATTACTATTATAAACTATTCTTAAAGTAAATATTCATAGTCGTTGGTTTCGGAATATGGTCGAATTCCTATAACTTAGAAGGCTAGCACATGTCGTATATTGGAATTAGAGTTCCAATGGTATAACCCAATGGACCTTGAGCAATGTAAGCTCGTATAAACATGTGAGTATTTATTGGAGCGAATGTTGAATGACTCACATGTGATTCCTAATAGTTGGAAGCATACACCACCGTCAATAGGAATCTCCTCAAGTCCAGTAGCATATATGATCCTTTGACTATATGATAATATTTATTTTTTTTTTATGATCTTCTACACTTTCATGCCATGTATATCAAAAACCTTTCATGGTATGATCGCTAGATGTTCTTTGGGAGTGGAGTGATGTACTAGTTAATCAAGTGTGTATCAAGATAGGATCTGTAGGCATGTATGTAAACCATAAGGGGCTAAAATATCCATGTGAGTAAGTCACGATTCTTAAGACTCTGGCCAAAGCCGATTACCTAGGGTTGATCACATTTATATCAAAAGTGGTGTTCTGATTAGTTGTAAAAAATCGTGAACATGTTAACAATATGAGTTGTGCGTCTTGGAAACTTGACAGTGTAATCTATGTAACTTAAGAACAATTCGGATAACCTACGACAGATGGATTGTTAAACATATGTGATGACATTGACTTGTATAGTTCAGAAAGGTTATTCGTGTTTTTCAAAACTTCGAGGGTGGCCGAATTACGTACATATGAGCTAGGATTATATGACAAACGTATCTGAACTTAGAGAGTCTCACAATATGAAGTTACTCGTTGAGCACTTGGGTAACCAATAATGTTTGATAATAAATAATATTTGATATTATAATTATCAATCAAATTAATTAAGTGTTATTGGATAACATTAATTATTTACTTGATCTATTGGGATCAATTGGATTAATCCAAAATCACATAAGGGTTTTTTTTTTTTGTAATTTCATAAATATCTCTACCATTGGAGGATATTTTGATAATTACAAAATATATAATAATATGTGTATTTTTATTGAAATGTGAATGTTCTTTATCTAACGGTCACTATATTTTGGAAACATGTAGAAATGTCTTTAATATAGAGAAAAATACAAGTAGGAAGTCTGAACTGAATAATACTGAATTATGGCATATGAGATTGAGCCACATAGGTGTTAGACGTCTATCCAAATTGGTAAATGATGGTTTGATTGAAAATCTTACCTTATATCCTTATCCGATTTGTGAGTCATGTATCCAAGGAAAAATGACAAAGGCCCCATTTCAAGGTGTTGGACACCGTGCTAGAGATTTACTGGAGCTAATACACAGCGATATGTGTGGTCCATTAAATCATGTCGCTCATGATGGTTCCACAAACTTTGTGACTTTCACAGATGACAAGTCTAGATATGGATATGTCTATCTGATGACAAGTCGGAAATATTTGACAATTTCAAAATATTCTGAAACGAAGTAGAAAAACAAACCAATAAATTCATCAAATGTCTTAGATCAGATCGATGCGGTGAATATATGAGTGAAGAATTCAGAAATTATTTAAGGGAGAATGGAATTCTCGTTCAATATAGCCCACCGGAACACCTCAACACAATGAAGTTAGATATGGTGCGAACAATGATGAGCTATACAGATCTTCCTTATTACCTTTGGGGTTACGCTTTACTTACTGCTGCCTACATACTTAATAGAGTTCCATCGAAATTTGTTTCTACGACCCCCTATCAGATATGATTCAGTAGAAATCCAAGTCTTAGGCATTTAAAGATTTGGGGTTGTCTTGCATATGTTAGAATTACGCAGCGGGATAAACTAGCACCTAGAAGGTATAAATATAGGTTCGTTGGATATTCTGATAATTCCATGGGATATCAATTCTACGATTTCGAGCAACAAAATGTATTTGTTGTTCGCTTTGCAACTTTTCTTGAAAAGCAATTTTTAAGAGAAAATGAGAATTGTAGAGAGATTAAACTTGATGAGTTTGATCCCAACATCAAGGAACATGAGATGGAACTAGAGATCCAACTAGGTGAATGATCTACAACACAGGTTCTACGTAAGTCGAATAGAATATCAAGACATCCTGAAAGATTGGTTTTAACATCTGATGTGAGCCTTGATGTTCTCCTCTTGGAGGAAACAGATCCGACTATGTATAAGGAACCATATGTTTATAAGAAAGTGAGTGGGAGCATGATAGTTTTCCTAGTCTTGTATGTAGATGACATCCTTATAATAGGAAATGATATAAGGATGATGCAAAGATTGAAAGCTTACATTTGAAATAACTTCTCCATGGAAGATATGGGTGAAGTTTCCTATATACTAGGTATAAGGCTCTACCGAGATAGAGTTAGGAAGCTTATAGGGTTGTCACAATCGACGTACATAGATAAGATGTTAGAAAGGTACAATTTTACCAACTGCAAGGCAGCAAATGTACCTTTCTGATACGACGTACATCTTTCGAAGAAAATGGCACCTCAAACTGAGGAAGAGAGAGTTAGAATGTCTAACTTGCCATATGTTTCTTGTATTGGAAGCATAATGTATGTTATGTTATGTACTAGACCTGACATCAGTTTCGGCGTCAGTGTGACCAGCCAATATCAATCTGATCCAGGTAATGATCATTGGATGGTCGTGAAACATATCCTAAAATATCTTAAAGGACTAGGGATAAGTTTCTGATATGGGAGTAAATGAGCTATAAGTTAAGGGTTATACAGACTCCGACTTTCAATGAGATCCAGATGATAGAAAATCTACATCAGGATACATATTTACCCTTAACGGTGGTGCGATTAGTTGGCGTTGTTCAAAGCAAGGCTCATCAACTGATTCCACCACTGAGTCAGAATTTATAGCAGTTTCAGAAGCTGCTAAAGAAGGTGTTTGGATTAGAAATTTTATCACAGAACTTGGCGTTGTGCCTAGTATTACGGATTCGATTCCATTGTACTGTGATAATAATGGATCCATCGCGCAGGCTAAGGAGCCGAGGGTGCATTCCAAGTCTAAACACATGGAAAGGAAATACCGCGTAATTAGAAAGACAATTGAACAAAAAGACATAGTGGTCTTGAAGGTTCAAAGACAATACAACATAGTTGACCCGCTTACAAAAGCCTTACCTCCTAAGGTATTCGATAAATATATGGAGGAGATGGGACTACGGTACCATCCAGATTAACACTAAACAAGTGGGAGTTTGATGAAGTTGGTGCTTGGAGTGCCAATCCGAATTGTATATTTTATTATTTATTAATAAAATAACTATATTTTTCATTTCATACCTTATTAATAGTATTGTCATTATGCGTATTAGACTGATGTATAGATATGCTAAGAATGACATCAATCGTAGAATAATTTTGACACTAGGTGTAAACTATTCTTAAAATTAGTATTCCTAGTCATTGGTTTTGGAATAAGGTCGAATTCTTATAACCTAGAAGACTAGCACATGTCGTATATTGGAATTGGAGTTCCAATAGTTTAACCCGATGTACCATGAGTTTTGGAAACTCGTATAGACATGTGGGTATTCGTTGAAGTGAATACTGAATGACTCAAAGGTGATTCCTAATAGTTGGAAGTACACACCACCGTCAATATGAATCTCCTCGAGTCGAGTAGCATATGTAATCCTTTGAATAGAGGATAACATTGATTTTGTGTGAGATCCTCTACACTTTGATGCCATGTATGTCAGAAACCTTTCATGGTCTGGCCTCTAAATGTTTGTTGGGTGTGGACCGATGTACTCAGTAATTAAGTGCGAAGCAAGATAGGATCTGTCGGCCCATATGTGTACCATAAGGGGTTTAGGTATTCATGTGAGTAAGTCACGATTCTTAAATACTTTGATCAAAACCGATCACCTAGGGTGGATCACATCAGTTGAAAAGAATCGTGGATATGTCGACATGAGATGTGCGCCTTGGAAACTTGACAGTGTATTCTATGTTTCCTAGGAACAAATCAGATAGCCTACAAATGATGGATTGTTAACATATGCGACGCCCAAGAGGCATCGTCCAGACTCGTGAACAGAATTTCCCTAGAATCGGTTTTAGCTTATTCCAGTTTCACCATAACATTTAGATGTCACCCTAAGGGTCTCGTATCAGCTCGCACACATACATTACATCATAATATAAGTATGATATGCTATGAAGTGATAGAAACTGCTCGAATTGATAAACTTAGCCTAATTTTGAAATATATTCCTCAGCCCATTTTCTGATCAAGTGTACCAATTATAGATCGTTGTAGGAACTGC
The DNA here is from genome assembly GCA_019454045.1 of Zanthoxylum bungeanum. Classification (NCBI taxonomy): domain Eukaryota; kingdom Viridiplantae; phylum Streptophyta; class Magnoliopsida; order Sapindales; family Rutaceae; genus Zanthoxylum; species Zanthoxylum bungeanum. The sequence continues at coordinate 12,130 of SKCR01008677.1, forward strand.
AATCTCCTACGTCGAAGTAAAGTAATGACAACCAAATTTCAAATCAGCGAATTGACTCTTTTCTCAAGTTGTATTTACTTATATATTTTTTGAATTGAGACTTACTTTTAAAGCACATAAGGGGTTAGCAAAACTTTGATTTCAATTATTTTACGAATGATAATGTTTTAGAAAGGTTGATTTCAAAGTATGATTTTGTGATTTTGGGAGGCATGAGGGGGGAAACCCACTTCAGACGTAACTTGGTACATACATTGGAATTGCTGGTTACTGGAATTGACGGATATGAAATGTGCACATGTAGAGCATGACTAAAGGACAACGATATGTAAACACCCTAGATACTAGTTTCAGTGGCTTGAGGAACAGTGATACGTAATGCCCCAAGACCATTATATTTCAGGGCTAGGGGACGCTAATACGTAACGCTCCTAGACCTAGTTTCAAGGATATGATATTGGCATGCATTGGGGGACGGCGATACGTAATGCCCCAATATCATGGATTTGCGCATATGGCTCTAGTTAGGCGTATGAGAGGACGATGATACGTAACGCTACCATGCGTCAGGTTTTTAGCATACATTCAGATACAGACTTTCAAAAAATAGGTTTTCAAAGACAGATTTTCAGAAATAAGATTTTCAAAGATGTGATTTTCAGAAAGACTAGTTTAATAAGAGATTTCTAGAGAAACAATTTTATGAAAATGAGTTATTTTCAAAAATAAAGAAGTTTCCAGAAAAAGTTTCAAAAAAAGAGATTTGAAAGTTCAGAAATGTTCAGTTTTTCTAGAAATATTTTGGATTATAGAAAATGAATATTTTTATAAGTATTTCAGTTCCGTTTGGAACTGTCCACTCACTAGGTCGTTCAAACGATTTAACCCCACACTCTCAGTGTTTTGTTTTGCAGGTTTACCAGGAGGACGAGCTCGAGAGGATAGATATTGATGGCAGTCACTAGGGTGTTGAGTCTTCATCAAAAGGGAGAGAGTTCAGTCAGAGTCAAAGTGAAGTCATGTTGTAATCGATGGTATTGTATCGGTCATTATATAAAGTTAAAATATTTTTGAATAAAGTTGTAAAGGGAAGTATTATCGAGTATAAAATTAGCAGTATTGAGTTGCATTTCAAGTTGTTGAGTCAGGGCAATGTACCCTATGCATGAGTAAGAAATTTAGGATGAGTTTAGTAATGATGATCACAGTCAGATAATCAGAGGCTCAGGGGGATAGGTCAACATATTCCCTTCTAGTAGCATCTCGTGGAGGGGGATGTTACAGTTAAACCCATAAATCATATGCGGACTGTATTGATAGTCTTCGAACCTACATGGTATTTGATGATAGATCTCGTGGGAGTCCTGGTTGATTGGTGAGTAGGATCGTCTTTCGGTGTAGTGATTGTAAATCTTGTGTGAAAAATGTTGAGAAGTACCGTTAGTGAACATCTATAAAGTGTCATAGTATGTTACTCAGGGCCATATGGGTTTTCGGATTACACTGGGGTGTGATGAGGGAGTCAGTCTCATATTTGCATTATGACATGTGATTATGTGTGTACTTGTGATTTCCGAGTTTTATTGATATTTGAGATTTTATGGTTTTATATACGAGAACATGATTCTTTTTCTAATTTATGTATAATATCTTCTAAAGTGTGCTTTGATAAACTAACCATGCAACTTTATTTCGAAAATAAAAAGGTTTTTCAAAATAGGTAATCGAATTCCTATAAATATTTTCCCAAATACTCAACCCCTACTTTCTCCACAAGTATTTCCAGTTAGGCGATTCTGTTGGGAACATCGTAGGCAGTTTCGTAGAGCTTGGTACCATGACTTTGGGTTTAATTTTTTTCTTCTTTTCAGTTAGTAGATGATTGTTGAACTGTCTCTTTTAAGTCTGTTATAAATTTACCATATTACATTTATAACTATTAAGGATGATGATGATGCTTAATTTGTTACTTTAATTATGGATTTTATTTACTTTTTCTTTAATAATATTTAATGATGATTATGATATTGTGGGATATAGAATAAACTATTCAAATAATATGTATGACAACATTGAATTTTCACTCCGTGTGAATTTCCCGAATTGCCACTAGCCTCGATTTTGGGGTGTGACATAAATGTATCAGAACTCCTTAGGTTTAGCACTCAGACGGATCACCATTAAACTAATTGAGGTGTTTTAAAATCATGCATCATTATCACCATAATTCTTGGCATATTGATACATAAAAGATCTAATTATGTCCCAAGAAGGTCCAAAAGGTGTCAAGCCGATGATCAAGCACTCTAACAACCAAATCTCACCTAAATAGTGGGGGCTCTTACTCAAGCCTTCCACCAATTATAGGAACTTCTTGGACGACCTTCACCTGAATTCCAACCAAGTCGATCTGAGTACCTCCATTGATTCATATACCTGAATTATTCCCAATACAATGGAGAACCAGACCATCATTGCAAATGTATGGTTGTAGGTGATGAAATGACATTTTCACTTTTTGAGAATCCTAAGACGGTACTGGACCCTCTTTACGATATCAAGGTTCACTAGAACAACCACCATTTATTAGGACTATGTTGAAAACATACGGAATGTGAGTGACATTACATGAGAGGAATTTGAAGTGATGTTAATGGTAGAGTTTTCCAATTATGAGCAACAAGGTTAGATGTCAATATAATTTGCAATGCTGGTACAAAGGAATCTGTCAGTCAGAGACCTTTAAAATAAGTTTATGGTGTTGTCCGAGTTTACACTGGACATTGGAATAAGTGAATCCTATTGACTGCCACTTTTAAAGAGCAAATGGAATCCGTATATCCTTGATCGCATCGACACTCATCAGTTTGACAAGGTTCCAGACACCCGCTTAGTCGCCTAGCGCACTGAATCTCTCGAAGCTTCCAGACAATCATAGGGCCCCAATGGCAGTGGTAGCTCCTTTAGTAGTGACTCGACTGGTAATAAGAAATACACTCTATATGAGTGTTATTAATATGGCCATCATGGCATAAGAAGAGTGGTTGCCGTTTTTGGTCAAAAGAATTCTCCTTCAACTTAGCAAGGACCATTTAGGAGCCCACTAGTTCTATTCGATGACAGGACTCCTACGAAAGGATTGATGGATGTATCTTTTATGAGTAAATCATGTTTGGCTATGGTTAACGAAAGAAATTAAAGGCCGATTTGATTGTATTGCCATTAGAAAAATTTGATGCAATCTTTGGCATGAACTGGCTATCCAAATATCGAGCCACAATAGATTGCTACAGAAAATGAGCCATTCTTCTGCCAAAGATGGAATCCTTTTTATCTATCAAGCGAGCTTGGATTACTTGAAGTCTAGTCTCATCTTAACTGCATACATTGGGGGAAGTAAGAAACTTGATAACTATGGGAGCTTGTTTGGACTTAGAGACGAGGGGAGTTCATAGGATCACTATCCACCCACTCCTAGGGTTTGTGAGTTTCGAGATATTTTTTCACAAGATTTGCAGATATTAACACCCAATAGAGAGATTAGGTTTTGCATTGACTTGGTTCCCAGAGCTCAGCCAGTTTTTATTCGGCCTATCATATGGCCCCTACCGAGATAATAAAACTAAAGAACTAGTTATGTGATTTATTGAGTAAGTCATTCATCCGAAGTAGCACGTCATCGTGGGGATCTCTTGTGTTGTTTGCCAAGAAAGCTGGAACACATAATTTTATTTGTATTTTAAGGAGTTAGATTATTTGATCATTAAGAACAAATATCTGCAACCGATGATAGACAAATTGTGTAACCAATTTAGTGGGTATAGTTCTTTCTCCAAAATCGACTTGAGAATCCAGTTATCACCAACTGAAGATTCGAGAAGGAGACATACCGAAGATCGTATTCAGAACTCGATACGACCACTTTGAGTTTTTAGTTATGCATTTTGGCTTAACAAACATCGCCGCCTTCATGGGCCTCATGAATCGAATCTTCCGACCCAATCTTGGTCGATTTGTGATAGTCTTCATCGATAATATTTTGATCTACTCCAAAATTCAGAAAGGATGCTAGGTTCATTTGGGGTGACAGTTCTGAAATAGCTTTCATGGAAAAAAAAAATATATAGATTGACGACTGCACCGGATATTATTGTACCCGATGGTAGCGAACCCTATGTAGTTTACATCGATGCTCTGGGTGGAAACCCTCGCGGTGTGCTATCTACCATGGATTTAGAGGACTGAAAGAGGTCAGTTACAGAAGGGGATTATAGCAAGGAATATTTTGAGGACGCGTATAATGATTGCGCCAGCAATGTCATGGCTACCCCATCTCTCTCCAGATTGTCTAGAAAAGTCAGAGCCGAGACAAAAAAATTAAGGATGAATTTAGAAAATAGAGCAATTCGAAGGTTTCCAACGATCCTAATTTACAGAGATGATATTCACCAGGGCTCATAAGTCTCGGTTCGGGGTAGGACTGGTGGGAGAGGATGACGAAAGCTGTGGCTATCTTTGTGGTTAAATGTATGATATGTTAGCAGGTCAATGCAGAATGTCGGTGGCTTGCTGGGTTATTTTAATCATTGTCGATTCCAAAATGGAAGAGAGATAATATCACTATGGACTTTGTGACAGAGCTACCTAAAATATTTAGGAACAATAAGTTTTTGGTGATAGTGAATCGACTAATGAAGACAACTCATTTTATCTCGTTAGAGATTGGGTGTTCCATGATGTAATTGTTGGGGTCAAATCTGGGAAGCGCAGCGGAAGGAACACTGTTCGGGCGAAATCGTAGTTTAAAATTTTAAACTTATGAATAAATTATTCAATATCAAATATTAATAATTCATTCATATTTCACATAAACATATTCATTCGATATCATATAACTACATAAATAATATAGAAACATCGCGAAACTTTTACAAAAATATTTTTCCGCAAAATAACATAAAACGTGTTTCCGGCCGAACCAACCGACCAATGCTCATGGGGACTGCCCAAGTCAGCCCCAAAAGTATTTGGACAGTTCGTGGGCTGCCCGAACAGTGTCTGGTTCACTGTTTGGGCAGTCGTTACCCGATAACGTCGTTTTTACCGTTTTCGTGGATTTCCACTCCGAAATAATTTTCGATAAATATTTTCCTTGTGCAATTAAAGAAACCAATTTATTTTAATTACTCAATAAATAAAAACTGAATTTTTACCTGAAAAATCAAATTTATCATTAATTTCTATAAGACCCATACACTTTGCAAATTAATCATTTTGGTCATTAAATTGTCAAATACATATTTAATTGATTCCAAATAAATCTGAAAATATTTTATATAACTTGCAATATAAACCAGAAACTTTTCCAGAATTCTGAAACTGCCCTGATGTTTTCTAGAATTACGAAAACAGCATAGATTTTGTATTAATTGTAATTTGGTCTAATTTGTTCAAAACACATCAAGATAAAATCCAATCAATCCCAAATTTGACATACATCAAATATACATCAAATTATATCATATATATGAAAATCCCCAAATTTTGAATTGGTTAAGAACCCTGATTTCATAAATTACTCAAATTGGACAATTTACATTAAATTGACAAAATTTAACACTTTAATCAATCAATTACCACACCAATCAAGTCTCACCATCATGAAATTAATCAAGAAAAATTCTAGGTTAATTATGAATGGCTAATCAACTCTAGAATGACAACTTTGATTACTAATTAATCATAATAAGCTTAAGAACTCATTTCAAGCCTATTTATAAATCATACATGCAAACACATTTAAAACAAGTTCCCAACCATTTTAATTACAAACTAAAAGGGTAGAGACATCATCCTAGCAACACAAATTGATGTCAAGAATAATTGAAATAATTTTCAAGTTGAAGTGTGTTGAGAAATACTTACAAATTTCCAAAAATGCTTAAGTTTTCTTTTCTCCTTCAACTTTGCTCTCAACTCATTTTTGTAATTCATTTGGAAACTTGCACTTATGAAAAATGAAATTGAAACAAACCTTTTATATTTTCTTTGTGATTGCCGTGAATCACCAAGAAAATAAATAAAATGATTTTTCAATTTTTGTTTCAATATCATTAAAGTCAAGTTACTTGTTCCGATTGATCACTATAACCATTAAAGTAATTCAACAAGTGAACCAATAGAATCATGCCATTTCCTAACATTAATCATGGCAAATATATTTATTTTTCAATTAATTTAATTATTTAATAATTAAATAATTTAATACAAATATCTTAAATATATGTATTATATTTACATTAAATATCTCAAATACATATATTAATGATATATGTCAAATATCACAATTTGATATTTTATTAATGTGTATTTAATAAAATCAAGTATTAAATAAAATACACATTAATTGGAAAGGACTGTTAGGTCCCGATTGCATGTATTTTTTGTTTAATCATTAAAAGAGTTATAAATAATCAGTATTATTCATAACAGTTGCCCTAATGCTCTACGAGTATATTTCATTAGTAAGACTCTCTAGATTCAGGCATATCAATCACGAAATCCAATTTCATGTCCATAATTCACCCACCTGTAAATTATGAATACGATGGATAAACTCGCTGAATCATACAGGTCGAGATCATTGCATATGTATAATCCCTCTATCACAGGAATCCGGATTATCCCAGAGATATAGATATAAACGTCAAATCTCTATAGGAATAATCTCGTTAATGTATCTATTAGCAATCTCTAAATAACATTCTGAACTCATTTCCAAAGTATACTATGGCCGTAAATTTAACAGATTGCTAATCACATATGGACTACATATGCTCTGTACACAGAACTGACGGATCATTTCTTGATACTCACAAGATATCATGAGCATGAGTCCACACCCAATGAACATTTGGAGATCTGATCTAAATAGATCGGTAACGTGACTGCCATCTAAGTATAGAAGATAACTCATATATCCACAGTGGTATCTCAATTCAAAGAATCATTATGCTTGTAGACACTGCATTTTTGCATGAAGCCCGATGATGAGCCTCGTATGGAGGCACAACCCGATAAGTTACAAAAGTAGCGGGAAACAGACGTCAGAAGGGAAAATTCAAAAATAAGTACCTCGTCAAAAATTTAAACTCACTAGTTTAGCCTCGGTTCGCTTAGTCAATTCTTGTATTAAAATATTGGTCTAGGCCCAAAACCCTCGCAACCCACGAAAAGCCCATTTCGTCCAAAGCCCAAATCCGAAAAATAATTAAATCACATTTAACACATGTCACAAATTAAACTAAATCCCCTTCCTAATCTAAGTAAATCCTCTTCCTAAAATTAAATAAATCACATCCCAAATTAAAGATATTCCCCACCAAAATTACACAAATTTATTTCCCTAAATAATTTAATTAAATACATCCCTTATTTATTTGATTTGTTTCCTTTTTTGAGCCATACACACACAAGGAAACCCTAATACACCATTATAAAAAGAGGACTAAACCAAACCCTTCTCCTCTTCTGACTCTCATTCACGACACTTCACAAAAAAATAAAATAATAAACCCTAATCTCAGCTCTCGGTCTCTGCCCTTCCGTTTCCCCTCTCACACGTCCTATTTCCCTCTTCTATCACTCACGGCAGTCACACAACAAAAAAGAGACAACCACAAAAAACCATAATAGACTCTCGGCTCCTCACTCTCATCTAGCTCTCTCAGCTCTCAACCAAACAAAACAGACTCGGCATAGACCACAAAACCCTAGACACCAACCTGGACTGCTCTCTCTCTCGGCAGTAACTAGCAGCCCTCACGTCCCTTAAAGCCACCATCACGTCTCTCACTTTATCCTTGACCATAAGCAGCTCCCCACCAAACGAACCGACCAACAACAAACACCGAAAGACCCTAGCAGAACCGACAAAACAAAGACAACAAAATAAAGCAATAAAATTTTATCCCAGCAACGCCATTCGAACCCTAGGCTGCATCATTCTTTCGGCAGCCACAACCACACCAAAGTAACACGCACAGAGGCCAAGACATCATAAACCCATGCACCGACTCCAAACAAACCAACCAGCGATCACTCAAAAACCCTAATAGCTCTCTCGACACAGACCACACACCCTGCTCATCAAATATAAGCATCACAGCGGAAACCAACACAAAGCGAAATAAGCCTCCCTCCACCAATTCAAACATTAACAAATACCCTATACCCTGACCGAAATCAACACACAAAACCAACTCTTACACCTTGACCGAATGAAACAAAAAAAAAAACACAGCCCAAGATAGTAGCATATACCACCGAAAATCAGCCCTTAAACCAGTCAAAAAATTTCATCCCAAAACCAGCCCAAAAATAACCCAAAATAGTCCTTAAATATCCACCCGAAACAGCAGCAAAAATTGTCCAAAGAAGTGAAGAAAACATAGAAAAAAGTGAACCAGCGAACCAGAAAAGTAGCGAAACATTAACTCTTCCGGCGACGGCGTAACGTACTTCCGAGAAGCGACTTAAAAGGTAAGACATGAGGGCACCCTTTACTATTATTTATTTATCTTTTCAATTATTTATTGTTTGTTCATTTGCATGCATCATTATGTTCCACGTCTATTTTCATTGGGTTAACGATTGCGTGCTACCTCTTGCGGTATATCGGATGGAAACCCAGACATAAATTCTGTAGCCGAATCCGAATGGACGGTAGTGCGGTCTGTACTTGGGATACAACTCCACGTACGCTTGAGAAACTTTCAAGCGCGTGTTTCGTTTTTTATTTAATTTTATGTTCATTCGTTGTTTGTGTTTATTGTTCCACTATTTATTTCCTACGTATTGCTTTATTTATTCATGCATGGTTATCTAGTGCGCATGGGCTAATTATGATAGATTAAAGGTCCTCTATTCGAGGGAAATGCCTAAAGGCTACCTTTATTTGATTGAACGTGAAATACGTTCAATCAGGCATACAAGGTCCCATATTATTTATTTGTTTATTCATGCATTGACAATCTTGATGCGCATGGGCTAATCATGTGGGGTAAAGGTCCTTATTCGAGGGAAATGCCTAAAGGCTACCTATACCATTATGTTTTTCCGCGCCTTTTCAATATTCCGTTATCTACCTTTTCATATCATTACCTTGCTTATTCATGCATTGTTACTTAATGCGCATGGGCTAATCATATGGCTTAAAAGTCCTTCATTTGAGGGAAAAGCCAAAAGGCTACCTTTACCACGATATTTTTTCGCGCCGGACGAAGTATGCTTGATTAAATGTGAAGTACGTTCAGTCGGGCATACGAAGTCCCATATAGATGTTGGCCTTGGTCGCATCTCTTTTATTGTCTTGTTATTTACCTTTCTTAGTTGTTATGTTTTCATTCTTGACTTTGCATTCATGTTGCATCAATGCTTGAGTGTTGCCTCTTGTGGTATATCGGATGGAAACCCAGACATAAATTTCGTAACCAAATCTGAATGGACGGTAGTGCGGTCTGTACTTGGGATATAACTCCACGTACTGCTTGAGAAGTACTCACACCACACGTTCACATCATTTTAAATACCATTTTGGTATCCTCATTCGAATACGTTATCAAACGCTACACGAACGTATGCATTATGCCTTAGTCCGTTCAAACGCGTTTACAAACGCTACTCGAACGCGCATGTATTCTGTTTTACCATGCATCAGGTCTTATCTCGTTCGAACGCGTTTACAAATGCTACCCGTGTAGGGTTGGTGCTCAGAGCGCCAATTCCGGTGTTGTATTTTGTTAAGTACTTCTGTAAAATATTATTATTAGTATATAATATATGCAGTTTCTATAATATAATCTAATCTTTTATATGGTAAAGACGTAATGACCCTAGAATGATTAGTCATGATACAGTTGCAAAAGCGTCGCAACGGACATGAGTCGTATCATGACGTTGTCATTCTCAGACAGTTCCTGGTCAAGGTTACACTACTGGTCAGTATAGTAAACCCGTTGAGACCGGTACATGTCGTATACTGGAATATATGATTCCAATGGTTTCTCAATGAACCATAAGTCTTGGAGACTAGTATAGACGTGTAGGTGTTTATAGCGGATAAACACTGAACGACTCACCGAAGATTCTTAATGGATGGTACACCAGCGTCAATAAGAATCTTCTTGGGTTGAGTAGCACCTGTGATTCTTAGACTTGAGATGCCATTGTGGGCACATGAGACATCTTCTACACTTAGATGGCAGTCACGTCACCGATCTATTTAGATCAGACCTCCGCCTGTTCGTTGGGTGTAGACAGATCCTCAGGGTGTCCTATGCGTGTCAAGATAGGATCCGTCAGTTCTGTGTACCAGAGATAGATAGTCCATATGATTAGCATCAGATAAAACCATGGGCCCGTGGTAAGTTAGAAGCTAGTTCTAAACGTTCTTTTTGAGATTGCTAATAGAATAGTCGACTGGATAGTCCCGATAGAGATTTGACGTTTACATCTAGATCTCTGGGATTTATCGGATACCTGTGACGGAGGAATATACATTTGCCATGACCTCGACCTGTATGGTTTAGCGAGATTATCCGTGATCGTCATAATCTACGGGTGGATAGATTATGGACATGAAAATTTGATTTCGTGACGGATATACCTGAACCTGAGAGTCTCAATAATGAAACATACTCGTAGAGCACTAGAGCACATAAAATAAATAATATTGATTATTTATAATGTCGTTTAAAGGTTAAACGGAAGATACGTGCAAAAGGGACTGGATAGTCATTTACGTAATTATTGTGTATTTACATTTAATACTTGATTAATTTAAATACACATTAATTAATAGTCAAAATGAGAATTTGTTTATTCCTAAATGAATATATGTTTTTAATATTTAATGTAAATATTATACATATATTTATATATTTGTATTTGATTAATTAATTAATTATTTAATTGTTAAATGATTAAATTAATTAAAATATAAATATCTTAAGTTAGGATATTTAAAGTAAATGACTTTAGTTGCCATATTTGACTTAAATAAATATCTAATAAAGGTTATAAAAGATATTTATGCAAGTTGTATTAATAATAATGCAAATGAAATTGAAATTACAATTTGTTGAATTTGGTGTGCAAATTTCGGCCAAGGTGCAAATGTTGCACATATAAATTGTTTTTTCATTTTTCTTTCACTAACCTACCTCTCATGAGTTTCTTAAGTTATTATTTCTTTATTTCTTGTGGTTTTTGATGATGGAAATTGTTTAAAAGTGTTGAGCATGTATGATGAACAAAGAATGTACTAGTGTAGTTATATGTATTCTTTAAGGTTTATGAAACCATGTTGCTATCTAGAGTTGTTGACCCACTCTTAAATGACCTAGATTTGATCTTGAGTTGTTTCATTGTGTGAGACTTGAATGGATGAAAGATTGATGATTGAAACATTTGATTTAATGTATTAGCCTAATTTGTCCAATTTGTGGAAATTGAAAAATTAGGGTTTCTAACTAATTCCAAATTTGGTGGTTTTCATATATGTTGAGCCATTTGGGTGTGTATATGATGCATGCAAAGTTTCATGTTGATTGGATTTTTTTTGGATGAGTTTGA
>SKCR01008678.1:0-23743 GCA_019454045.1 Zanthoxylum bungeanum
TGGGGAAATTTGTTCCAAACAATATTTAATCAAATTGATCCAACCAATCATCAATTAAACAAGTATTAAGCGTACTTAATCATCCAATTCATAATTGCATGCTCAATTTCATTTTACCCAATTTCAAGTTTCATGACATACTTTCAAAATTGGGGAAATTTGGTCCAAACAATATTTAATCAAATTGATCCAACCAATCATCAATTAAACATGTATTAAGCATACTTAATCATCCAATTTCATAATTGCATGCTCAATTTCATTTTAACCCAATTTCAAGTTTCATGACATACTTTCAAAATTGGGGAAATTTGTTCCAAACAAATTTAATCAAATTGATCCAACCAATCATCAATTAAACATGTATTAAGCATACTTAATCATCAAGTTCATAATTGCATGCTCAATTTCATTTTACCCAATTTAAAGTTTCATGACATACTTGGCAATTTGGGGATTTTTCGTCCAAATCGAATTCAATCCAATTGATTCCGCAATCGACGTTAAATCATCATCCCGAATGATTTCCAACACTTCCAATTGTCAAAAATCAAAAATCCCAAGACATTAAAGAACATTACATATTCGGCCAAGGAGGAAAATTTGGGGAAAATTGATCCAATCATATTTTCTTCAAATTGACCTAATCAATCTTCAATTCAAACACAATTAAGCATACAAATCCATCCAATTTAATTTATCAAGCTCAAAATCAAGTTTGCCCAAATTTTAGCCCTAACATTTTTCATGCTTTTAACCTAAGCTCTTGATGCCATTGTTGGAGTTTCTATAGGTCCCAAGATCAAAATACAATCATGAATCATAAGTGAATACAACGACGAAGTTGCGGAATACTCACATCGATCGGTTGAGTCGATTTGAAGACGAATCAAGCCAAAAAGCTCACTGTTTTGGCGCATGAACTGCAGCAGTCCACTGTCCCGAATTTCAGATTTGAGCTGAGAAAACGGAGCTCCAAGCCTCGTCCGACGGATCCCGGCTCATGGGCGAACCTCCCTACCACCTTTCAAGACTCGTAAGTGTGCTAGCACTTGAATTTTCACCATGAAAACCCACTATTGGCTTCCCTTGTTCACCGCCAAAATGGCTTCAAAAAACCAGTGAGCTTTTTCTGTTTTTGGGCGTGAGAGAAAAGAAAGAAATGAGAGAGATGAAAGTGTTGACTTGTTTCAAAAAGTGTAAAGCCTTTTTTTTATTATATTTTCCAAAATAATAATCAATTTCCATTTAATTTCATCTAATAAATTAAATGAATTTTCGAGCCAAAACCAAAAGTTTTCCCTCAACTTTAAGTCATATCAACTTTAATAAAGTGACATGTCTTTCAATCAATCAATCACATCACTCAAAGTGACATTTGATTTGACGCTTGATGTGACGAATGATTTGACGCTTGATGTGACTTGCGTTGCCGCACTCGAATTCGAAATACGAATGCGCTCGCAATCACACTCGGGCTCGGGTTCGTTAATTCAAAATTAACGATTTTTCCGTCGCGTCGTAATTAAATGATTACGCCTAGCGAATTCACTATTCACGTCGCTAACGAATTAATTCTAAATTAATTCGTTCGCCCGAATTAAAATCTAATTTTAATTCCGCGTCGAAATCTAATCTCGTTTAATATATCGAATATATTAATTTAATCGATTAATTCCGAATTAATCGTTATCTCTCTCTAGACGATATTTTATCCTAGATAAAATATCTCCGTAATTAATCCTAGATTAATTTTATCTCTCTTCTATATAATCCCAGATTATACAAGAGTGCGAGTTGTGCGTCATCGGTGGATTATCGGGAAGCGACCCATGAGATCCCCGGATATATTGGCAGTAATACGGTCATCGGAGTATCCGAATCACGTACGTACCAAGTACTACGTTTTACCGATTTACGAGACAAGGTCGACTCCTAGCAAAGCACCAAGTCTTCCCAATTCTCCGGACATATCCATTTAAGAATATTAAGATCTGTATCAAGCGTAGTATACGATTGTATTGTGCATATCGGCCCAGTATCAGATAGTCACGTGCTAGGCCTGAGGCTGGATAAGTGGTCTGCCCCGTACGAAGCACATGTCGGATGTCTGGTAACTAGTCTCTATAATCGGATATACATGACCTTGTCATAATATCCCGATGGCCGCGCAGCACTTAAGAGCACTAATACCGTATCCTGCGTGACATCATCTCCACTATGACTGGAGTGATACTTCCGTCTTGACATCACATCCATACACTACGACTCTCTGATAAACCCAGAAGTGGTGTACGCAAAACCGGTTAAAGCCCTGTACCACCAAGACCAAAGTCTATCGATTATCGTAAGTATTAGCGATGTAAGTCTCAGGTTAAGACTATACACACCTACCTTGATTTCGGCCTCCCATAGACGCATAGTCATAATACCAATGGTATTCCGAAGGTCTATCCAGAGCGAAGCTGTTCCCGTACTATCGGTGAAACACGACCTCCTATCGCACTTGCATAAGTCTCCAACACTTATATATATGAGAACTATGCCGTTGTGCCCTCACAACGCACACAGTGCAATACTAGCCTATTCCGCATTATCGATGTCCAGTCTCGATAATACTCCGGCTAGGGATATTTAATGATTAATCCTTCGGGGACTGATACTGTCTCATATCATTCTCAGTCCAAGAACTAATCATAGGGACCTCACTTCATTTATATATATCTATGGTGATCTAATCACAAATGATGAGAGTGCAATTTCCTTGTCACATAGTTAATTTGCTACAACAACACAATGATCTGTGCAAATAGTGACGCTATGGGTCATTTTGTCCAACAAGGCCCACACCTGCATCCGTATCAGTTTTGCCGGGTATGGCACTCTGGGGGCGATGCCCACACCAACATCAGTATTAGTATCAGTTTTGCAGAGTATGGCACTCCGGGTATGGAGACACATCAGTATCAGTATCAGTTTAGCCGAGAATGGCAATCTGAGAATGGAGCATGGTTTGAGAATGAACAAGCCGAGATTGGCAATCTGAGAATGGAGCAAGGTTTGAGAATGAACAAGCCGAGAATGGCAATCCGAGAATGGAGCAGAGTTCGAGAATGAACAAGCCGAGAATGGCAATCCGAGAATAGAACAAGGTTCGAGAATGATCAAGCCGAGAATGGCAATCCGAGAATGGAACAAGGTTCGAGAATGAACTGTTAGACAATTATGACCCATAGCATCACTGTTTGTAAAAGAAATTGTGTTTTTGTACAAAATTAACTATGTAGTAATGAAATTTCCTTTTACCGTTTCGTAATTTATTTACTCTGATATAGAAATAGTACAAGTCCTTATGATTAGTTCCGGATTGAGATGATATGAGACAGTATCAATCCATAAGGTTTAATCATTAAATATCCCTAGTCGTAGTATTATCGAGACTGGACATCGATAATGCGGAATAGACTAGTATTGCACTTGTGCGTGTTGTAAGGACATAACAGCACAGTTCTTATATGTTTAAATATTGTATACTTATGCAAGTGCGATAGGAGGTTGTGTTTTACTGATGGTACGGAAAACAGCTTCGCTCTGGATAGACACCGCGGAATCCTATTGGTAGTATGTATATGTGTCTATGGGAGTCCGCTTTAGGGTAGGTGTATTTGGTCTTAACCTGAGACTTGCATCGCTAGCACTTGCGACAATCGGTAAACTTTCGTTTTGGTCATCCAGGGCTTTAACAGGTTCTGTGTACGCCTCTACTAGGTTTATTGAGAATCGTAGTGTATTGGATGTGATGTCAAGATGGAAGTATCACTTCAGACATATGAAGATGATGATCACGCAGGGATTCAGAACTAGTTTTCTATAGTGTTGCAACCATCGAGATAATATGACAAGGTCATGATTATCCGATTCAAAGAGACTAGTTGCTTGATATCCGATATGTGCTTCGTACGGGGCAGACACTATTCCATCCCCAGACCTTGCACGTGACATCAGATACTGGATCGCTATACGCAATACGACGTATACTACGCCTGACATAGATTATATATATTCCAGTAAGAATATTTCTGGAGAATTGGGTAGGCACGGTGCTTTGCTAGAAGCCAACCATGTCTTGTAAATCGGTAAGCACGTGGTATGAGGTACTCACTTTATCGGATAGTCCGATAACCGGATTTACTGCCAACATATCCAGAGATCTCTTGGGTGGCTTCCCAAAGATTCACCGATGACAGTTGACTCGATTAGAATTAATCTGGGATTAATTAAGAGAGAGAAAATTAATCTGGGATTAATTGAAGCTTTATTTAATCTGGGATTAAATGTGTTCGGAAGAGAGAGAACGCGATTAATTTGGAATTAATCGGTAAAATAAATTTAATAGTTAAATTTGATTTTTCTATTTAATTTATTCGTATGGGCTAAAATTAATATATCAGATATATTAATATGAATTGGATTTCATTACGAAATTAAAGTCGGACTTTAATACGAACGAACGAATTAATTTAGAATTAATTCGTAAACGACGTTCGTAATATATTTGCGAGGCATCGTTATTTAATTAAATTAGATTTAATTATTTAGCGATGAAAGTTCGTTTAATCGGATTAAACGGATCCGAGCCGCGGTAAATGTTCGTAGAGACATTTGAATTTTGAATTCAAATGTGGGGCGCACTTCACACGTGGTAGTTGGGAGGGTAGTTGGCATTTATGCCAAACCATTTACTTTCCAACCACCTTGGAATGGTTTTGTTGAAACCATTTACCCAACTACCTTATTTAGGTGAAAAGGGTAAATTGGTTTTTACCAAAAGGCATCTCTCTCTCTCATTTTGTAACACTTGAACAAAATACAAACCCTAGAAACACATGGCTTAGGCGTGAGCTTCTTATTCTTATTCTCATTGATTTTGTGGCAAAATCAAGTTAGCTAGCACTTCAAAGATCAACAAAGGTGATAGGGAAACATCTTCAAGAGTTGGAATCAACACTTTAAGCTTGGAACTTGGAGTTCTCTTCTCAAATTTTAAAAGCTCAAATCCGTTCGTTGTAAGCATTTCCGCAACTTATAATGATCTTAATCACTTGTTTTCCTGCTTATTAGATCCTTGGCATGTTCTAGGAACACTAACAATGGTATCATGAGCCAATTTTAGGCATGAAAATTTTTAGGGTTCTTGAGCCTAAAATTTGGGGCTTCTATGTTTGAACATGATTCTTTTAAATTGATGATTTGAGCATGTTTAGAATATGATAACTTAGAGTTATGCATGATTAGATTTGAGACAATCAAATGAATCAAAAAAAAATAAAAAATACTCTTTGGCCGAATATGAACTGTACAGTGGACTGCAGTTTTTTGATTTTTTTGTAACAGAAAATGATGTTTAAATGCATGTTTAAATGTTGATTGTTGGTTTGATTGGATTAGAATCAAAGTCAATAATGTTTATGTTAAAATCAAAGAGCATGTTGAGCATGAAATGATTATTTTACATTTAATTTGTGTTGAGCATGAAATGATGAATTTTGGCTTCAATTTGTGTTGAGCATAAATTGTTGGTTTAAGCATGATTAATTAAGTTAATTGGTATTTTTTGAAATATTGAATTTAATTAATTAATCATGGATAATACACTTTAATTAAAAAATTGTGATATTTGGAATATTATAATTATGTTAATAAGCCTTTAAAAATGAATTGGGCTAAAAGTGTGTATTTGGGCTTAATGGGCTTGGTTGACCAAGTTTGGTTTTGGACTTTTGGATTGGATCCAATTGGGTCCAAAACCAATTCCATAAAGTCCAAATACATCACTTGGCACTTGAAAGAATTTAATTGGGCCTAATGGGCCTAAATTGATTTGTTGGCAATAGGGTGATTCATATTGGGGCCTTGGCATTTTGGGTTTGATCCATTATGGCCAAAGCCCATGCCTTAAGAATCAATTAAAAGCCCATTGGACTTTAATTAAAAGGACATTGGATGTTATTGGGTCTTTGAGACCCATTAAGATTGGATTTGGAATCCAAGTCTTTAAGGCAAATAAATAAGTGTAAATATTTAATTTGGAATTAAATTGGAATTAGTATTGAATACAAATAAATTGGATTTAAAGTTGTAGTTCAAAATAATTCAAGAATACTTACTTTGAGTATTTATTCTTAAACGAGTTTGACTCGCGCAAATCAAATCGTTGTTTGAACATTGGATGATCATTAATTCAAAGATTAATTAATTGGATTAGATTGATTGAATAACATGTTTTGTATGATTACATGAATGTGTTGTATGAATAATGTATATCGGATGGATAATAGAAGGGTGAGGGCAATTTTGGAAATTCTAATAAATTTAGAATTTATTAAATTGGACCTGCGTGTCCAGCCTTTTATTTCCTTATTCTTTGTATTTCTCTTCTCACCAATTCCCCTCAATGTAAATGAGGTTTCTTTATTGTATTATGTTATTGGGTAGAAGTTAGAATACTTCTAGCCGGGGATAGGAAATGGAGTGATTTGTTCTAGGAACAATTTGTGACATATCCATCCGCATATCATTATTAATTTACTTTTTGCGCTTATAATGTTTTAGAAGCATGCTTAGGGGTGTATGATGAGACCTTAACAAAGATAATAAATTGGTTGCCAATTTACGCGAAAAAACCCTCAAAACAATTAAGCGTTTTTCCTTCCGTTGAGTGATTCTTACTCAAGATCCAAAGTTGGCATTGGTTTGTTGGCCAAAGTCAAGACCTTTGTCAATTGCGGATGTGTTTGAATCATGAGAGTTTTTGTTCCATATCAGTGTCTTGTCCAAGTCGTGATTTGTTGGCCAAAGTCAAGATCACTTCTTGTCCATCGACATTGATTACGAAGCTTTCCATGTCAATGGGTCCCGCTTAACTGGAATCATTAAGCTTGTTGTGCCAAAGCCAAGGCTTAGTTGATTCAGAGGAAAAAGGTTAGGAAAATATATTGGATATATTGGCATATATATTGTATATATGTTTCGGACTTGGAGGTCCACCTACCGGATCAAGGAATTGGATGAGATCCAATTGATCTTAGAGATCTACCTAGTTAAATATCATACAGCTTGTTGGCCAAAGTCAAGGTTGTGTGTTATTTAACGGGATCCTAGCCCATTAGGAAACTAGGTTTCCCGAGTACTCAACAGAGGGTTAGAGACTCGCCGAAAAATAGTGGGAGGCTAGTATTGAATTTGCAATTTCATTCAGATACTTAGCTTTACGCGCTTTCAAATTATTTCGTCAAAATTATTTTAGTTGGACTAATACAATGTTATTTTTCTTGTAACAGTTAGACTGTACCCAAATATCGTTGACTAGATAGTTGGACTATCGTAGCCAAGATTGAAAGGGAAATGTCCGAGACATTTTCATGGGCTAAAATGTCTTCAAGGGCACAAACTTTGCCGATTGGGAAATGAATCTAAGGATAGTCCTTGGAGCCGAGAGGCTACTATATACTATACAAAGACCTCTTGGGCCTAAGCCCAAACCTGATGAGCTACTTGAGCTGGAGCTTTGGAAGACTCACAGCGATGATTGTGATACTGCTCAGTCTATTATGCTTGCTTCTATGACTCAGCATTTCCGTCGACAGAACAGGGACTTGGATCCCTATAACATGTTGGCAAGGTTGCAAGATCTTCACCGATCTAACCGAAGGTCACGGGATATGAGTTAGTTAAGAAGTTCTTCCGTTCACGTTTGTCAGAAGGCATGTCTGTTGAGTCCAATGTGGCACAGATGATTGCTGACATAGATGAGATGGCTGAGATGGGGATAGTCTTTGAGGCTGAGATTACCATAGATATGGTCCTGCAATCTCTCCTCGACACTTGGAGACAGTTTATCATAAACTATAATTTGATGAACACTGATGATACTCTTGGAGACTTATTATCGGTTCTCAAGGAAGCCGAAAAGGAGCTACTTAAGGGCAACAAACGCGGGGCGCACTTTGCTTCGACATCTCATACACCGAGGGCTGGCTCAAGGCGACGGGAGGTGTGAAGAAGAAGAAGCATAAAGGAAAGGGCAAGGCCAAATCGTCAAAGGCGTCTGGGAGCCTAAGGACAAATCTCAGGATGTTTGCCTCCAGGGCGGCAAGCGGGGTCACTGGAAGCGTGACGGCCGCGAGTACAAGGCGTTCCAGAAGGAGATTAAAGCGGGCAAGGCACCGCTTCAGGTATGTTTGTTATTGAGATAAACATGAGACTTCTAGTTTAAAAATTGGATTTTTGATTCTGATTGTGGTACTCATATATGTACTGATGTGCAGGATCTGCAGATTAGGCAGGAGACTGGCCTCAGGGGAGATTGATCTACGCGTCGGAAATGGGGCACCAGTCGCCGTTTTGGCCGTTGGTACTTTTTTTTAGAACTGCCTTCGGGGCATGTACTTAAACTTTCAGATTGTTATTTTGTACCTAGTTTGACTAGGAAATAAGCTCTGTATCTTGTTTGACCCAATGCGGGTACACTTTTGTATTCCGAAACACTGGGTTTTTTTTATAAAAATGATTTTGAGATATGTTATGCTGATGTTAAAAATGGTCTTTATATTTTGAATATAATCAATCTCAAACGTATAATGTAACAAATAAAAGGCTAAAATGAGTAACAAAGATGAAACTTATATGTGGCTTGTCGTCTGAGAACACATAAACAAGACTCGCATATCCAGACTTTCGAAGAGTGGGTACTTGGACGGATTTGATCCAATTCATAGGACGTCTGCGAATCTTGCCTTTAGCCAAAATGCCTAATCACCTTTTAACAGTAAGGGTGAACGCGCCACCGAACGGGTTAGCCCTCGTTCATAGTGACGTTTGTGGGCCCATGTCTAGCCAGGCTAGAGGTGGATATGAATACTTCGTAACCTTTACGGATGATGCATCACGTTATAGTTATGTGTATCTTATGAGACACAAGTCGGAACTTTTGAGAATTCAAAGGGTTTCTACCCGAAGTTGAAAAACAGACCGGCAGAGTATAAAGACATTGCGGTCGGACCGTGGTGGTGAATACTTAAGAAATGAGTTTCTAGATTACTTGAAAGATATGGTATTCTTTCACAGAGGACTCCTCCTGGAACACCGCAATTAAACGATTGTCCGAACGGACAAACGAACTTTGTTGGACATGGTAAGGTCTATGATGAGTCGTACTCAGCTACCTATTTCCTTCTGGGGATATGCATTAACAGTGCAATTCTTTTTTGAATAAGGTTCCGTCAAAGTCTGTACAACAGACCCTCCATATGAGATATGGACATGAAAGAAACCGGGTTTCTCATTCCTGAGATTTGGGGATGCTGGGCATACGTCAAACGTTTGGAAGGTACCAAACTTGAGCCCAATCAGATAAATGCCTATTCGTAGGATATCCTAGGGAAACAAAAGGATATTACTTCTATCACCCACGAGAGAACAAAGTATTGTTGCTCAACATGCGGTTTTCCTTGAGAAGGAATTCCTAAATGGTGGGTTAGTGGGAGGAAAGTAGAACTTGATGAAATCGGAGTGATACTGTTCCCTGCATAGAATTCTCAACGGAACAAGAACAGTCCATCTGGGATGAGACTGTACCACAATCTTCTATTACACAATGACCGCGTAGGTCGGAGAGAGACAGGATACAACCTGAGAGGTATGGTTTCTGATCTCACCCATGTAGATATTAATCTCATTGAGGATATTGAACTGGCTACGTATGAGAAAGCGATACAAGATATCAATTTCGCTTTATGGCAATAAACCAAGTTTGGACACTGGTTGATGCACCAGAAGGCGTAAAGCCTATAGGATGCAAATGGGTCTTCAAGAAGAAGACCGACATGGATGGAAATGTACAAACGTACAAAGCTAGGCTTGTAGCTAAGGGGTATCGTCAACGACATGGTGTCGATTACGATGAAACTTTCTCACCCGTTGCCATGATTAAATCCATTCGGATAATGCTTGCTATTGCTGCATATTTCGATTACGAGATATGGCATATGGACGTTAAAACCACTTTCCTTAACGGAAACCTTTTGGAGGATGTTTATATGCAACAGCCTGACGGTTTTATCGTGCCTAAACTTGCAAACAAGGTTTGTAAGTTAAATCGGTCCATTTATGGACTGAAGCAATCATCGCGGTTATGGAACCAACATTTTGATTAGATCATAAAAGAATATGATTTTATTCAAAATGAAGATGATCCTTGTGTATACAAGAAGGTTAGTGGGAGAGCACTGACTTTTATTGTCCTTTATGTTGACGATGTATTGCTTATTGTCAATGACATTCCCATGTTAACATCGGTGAAGGCTTGGCTTTCATTAAAATTCTCCATGAAAGATCTGGGAGAAGCAGCCTATATTCTAGGAATAAAGATCTACCGGGATAGATCTAGAAAGCTGCTTGACTCTCCCATAGCACGTACATCGACAAAGTGTTGAAAAGATTCAACATGGATTAGTCCAAGAGGGGACTGTTACCAGTGTCACATGACATCACTCTATCTAAGGACATGTGTCATAAAACGCAAGATGAGAGAAACATAATGAGTCGGATACCGTTCGCCTCGGCAGTCGGATCGATCATGTATGCCATGATATGTACGCGACCTGATGTCTCGTATGCTTTAAGCATGTGTAGTCCGTTATCAGGCCGATCCAGGTGATGGTCACTGGATGGCGGTTAAGAACATCCTTAAGTATCTTAGACGAACTAAGGATGCTTTCTTAGTTTATGGAATGGAGAACTTGAGGTAACTGGGTATACCGATGCAAGTTTCCAAACCGATAAAGATGACTCTAAGTCGCAATCCGGGTACATATTTTGTTTGAACAACGGACAGTAAGCTGGAAATCTTCAAGCAAGAGACTGTTGCCGATTCAACAATAGAGCGGAGTATATTGCAAAGCAGCTGAAGCAGCAAAGAGGCAGTTTGGATTCCGTAAATCCTAATTGGATTAGGAGTAGTTCCGTTAGCAGCTGAGCCCGTTCTATTGTATTGTGACAATAACAGGCTATAGTGCAGGCTAAGGAACCGCGGTCTCATCACGATCCAAGCATGTTCTTTGACGTTTCCATCTGATTCGTGAGATCATACATCGTGGCGATGTGAAGATCGAGAAGGTCGCATCAGATGATAACATTGCAGATCCGATGACGAAAGCTATTTCACAACAGAAGTTTGAGAAACATATACATAGTTCATGTGTTAGATGCTTGAGTGACTGGCTATAGGCCAAGTGGGAGATTGTTAGATAATTATGACCCATAGTGTCACTGTTTGTAAAAGACATTGTGTTTTTGTACAAAATTAACTATGTAGTAATGAAATTGCCTTTTACCGTTTCGTAATTTATTTACTCTGATATAGAAATGGTAGAAGTCCTTATGATTAGTTCCGGATTGAGATGATATGAGACAGTATCAATCCATAAAGGTTTATCAATAAATATCCCTAGTCGTAGTATTATCGAGACTTGACATCGATAATGCGGAATAGACTAGTATTGCACTTGTGCGCGTTGTGAGGACATAACGGCACAGTTCTCATATGTTTAAGTATTGGATACTTATGCAAGTGCGATAGGAGGTTGTGTTTTACCGATGATACGGAAAATAGCTTCTTCGCTCTGGATAGACCCCGCGGAATCCCATTGGTATATGTATATGTGTCTATGGGAGTCCGCTTCAGGGGTAGGTGTATTTGGTCTTAACCTGAGACTTGCACGCTAGTACGTGCGACAATCAGTAAACTTTCGTTTTGGTCGTCCAGGGCTTTAACAGGTTCTGTGTACGCCTCTACTAGGTTTATTTGAGAATCGTAGTGTATTGGATTTGATGTCAAGATGGAAGTATCACTTCAGACATATGGAGATGATGATCACGCAGGGATTCAGAACTAGTTCTCTATAGTGTTGCAACCATCGAGATAATATGACAAGGTCATGATTATCCGATTCAAAGAGACTAGTTGCTTGATATCCGATATGTGCTTCGTACGGGGCAGACACTATTCCAGCCCCAGGCCTTGCACGTGACATCAGATACTGGATCGCTATACGCAATACGACGTATACTACGCCTGACATAGATTATTATATTCCAGTAGAATATTTCTGGAGAATTGGGTAGGCCCGGTGCTTTGCTAGAACCAACCATGTCTTGTAAATCGGTAAGCACGTGGTACGAGGTACTCACTTTATCGGATAGTCCCGATAACCAGATTTACTGCCAACATATCCAGAGATCTCTTGGGTGGCTTCCCAAAGATTCACCGATGACAGTTGACTCGATTAGAATTAATCTGGGATTAATTAAGAGAGAGAAAATTAATCTGGGATTAATTGAGCTTTATTTAATCTGGGATTAAATGTGTTCGGAAGAGAGAGAACGCGATTAATTTGGAATTAATCGGTAAAATAATTTAATAGTTAAATTTGATTTTTCTATTCTATTTAATTCGTATAGCTAAAATTAATATATCAGATATATTAATATGATTGGATTTCATTACGAAATTAAAGTCGGACTTTAATACAACGAACGAATAATTTAGAATTAATTCGTAAACGACGTTTGTAATATATTGCGAGGCATCGTTATTTAATTAAATTAGATTTAATTATTTAGCAACGAAAGTTCGTTTAATCGGATTAAACGTCCGAGCCCGGTAAATGTGCATAGAGACAGTTGAATTTGAATTCAAATGTGGGGCCCACTTCACATGTGGTAGTTGGGAGGGTAGTTGGCATTTATGCCAAACCATTTACACCCAACCACCACCACCTTGGAAGGGTTTTGGTGAAATTGTTGGATGGTTTTGGGGTGAAACCAGGGTGAAAAGGTAAATTGGTTTTTACGAAAGGCAATCTCTCTCTCTCATTTTGTAACACTTGAACAAAATACAACCCTAGAAACACATGCTTGGGCGTGAGCTTCTTGTTCTTCTTCTCATTGATTTTTGTGGCAAAATCAAGTTAGCTAGCACTTCAAAGATCAACAAAGGTGATAGGGAAACATCTTCAAGAGTGGAATCAACACTTTAAGCTTGGAACTTGGAGTTCTCTTCTCAAATTTTAAAAGCGCAAATCCGTCGTTGTAAGTATTTCCTCAACTTATAATGATCTTAATCACTTGTTTTCATGCTTATTAGATCATTGGCATGTTCTAGGAACACTAACAGACAAGCCGAGAACGGCAATCTAAGAATGGAGCACAGTTCGAGAATGAACAAGCCAGAATGGCAATCCGAGAATGGAACAAGGTCGTTTATGAAAAAGTCGAGAATGGCAATCCGAGAATGGAATAGGTTCGAGAATGAACAAGCCGAGAATGACAATCCGAGAATGGAACAGGGTTCGAGAATGAAACAAGCCGTAATGGCAATCCGAGTTCGAGAATGAACAAGCCGAGAATGCCAATCCGAGAATGGAGCACAGTTCGAGAATGAACAAGCCGAGAATGGCAATCCGAGAATGGAACAGGGTTTTCGAGAATGAACAAGCCGAGAATGGCAATCCCAGAATGGAACAAGTTCGAAATGAACAATCTGAGAATGGAGCAGAATCTGAGAATGGAGCAGAGTTCGAGAATGAACAAGCCGAGAATGGCAATCCAAGAATGGAAACAAGGTTCGAGAATGAACAATCTGCTGAGAATGATAGAATCCGAGAATGGAGCAGAATTCGAGAATGGAGCAGAGTTAGAGAATGAACAAGCCGAGAATGGAAATCCCAGAATGGGCAGAGTTAGAGAATGAACAAGCCGAGAATGGAAATCCAGAATGGAGCAGAGTTCGAGAATGAACAAGCCGGAATGGAAATCCGAGAGAGGAGCAGAGTTCGAGAATGAACAAGCCGAGAATGAAGTAGGGTTCGAGATGAACAAGCCGAGAAATGGCAATCCGAGAATGGAGCAGAGTTCGAGAATAAACAAGCCGAGAATGGCAATCCCTAGAATGGTGCAATTCGAGAGATGAAACAAGCCGAGAATGGCACTCTAAGAATGGAACAGAGTTCAAGAATGAACAAGCCGAGAATGACAATCCGAGAATGGAGCAATTTTCGAGAATGAAACAATTCGGGAATGGTAATCGGAGAATGGAGCAATGTTCGGGAATGGACTACCTCACAATAACAGTTCGGGAATGGACCACAACATCAGTATTAGTTTTCGGGATAAGTCACAGGGTTGAGGCCCACATCATCATCAGTAGTTTGGGGATGGAGTCGTACCGGGATCGAGGCCAATTTTTAAGCGAGTATGGGATGCGTCCCAGGGTCGAGGCCCATTTTTGTCCACGCAGTTTTGTGATGAATCCCAAGGTCGATGCCCCTGCATCCCCTAGTCCAGTTGCCATGGTCTCGTTGCGTGCATGCGTCACTAGGTTGATGCCCACTGCATTCTCATCCAGCACAGTTTCAAACAACAATCAAGTCAGTGTGAGCAGCTGGGCAAGCCAAAATTCAATCATCATCAGTTTTTGGGATGCGTCCCAGGGTCGAGCGCCAAACACACAAGCATTGCAGTTCTTGGGATTTCGTCCTAGGGTCGAGGCCACTATAAACACCATTCGAAGCAACAGGCAAGTCAGGTGGCAGCCGGCGAGCCAGGTAAGTAAAAATGCATTGCATGACTTTGATAGGACTATCATTTTCACACACTGCAACAAGTCCCATCAAAGTGGGGGCGACTGTAGGCCTATGCATTTTTGCATATAAGTCCCGATGATGGGCCTCGTATGGAGCACTACCTCTTATGTCAAGGAAGTCGCGGGAAACAGACGTCGAAAGGAAAAGTCAAGAATTGACGTTTTATTAGACTTTATTCGCTCGTTTAGTTTCGGGATTGCTCGTTGGACCTCCGTTTCAAAATCACCCTTGGCCCAAAACCCTATTCTTCATTGCTCACTCTCGGCCAACACTTAAATTAAACGCTCATTCACGTATTCATTGCTCCTCACCACACCTCACGTCCATGGACCATGCAACAAGCCTTCACGCCATTCACTCCCCACACAACCTTCACGCCTCTTTTGCCCCCTTTCACGTGAACCATCTCCCATGCAAAGTAATGTAACCAAACTCCACTCATTTACCCTAACTATTCAAATAACCAAATTAACCTTCCACCAAGCATGCCGCATGTCCTTGACCTCCAAATAACCTTACCCACCATTTTCAACAAAGTTTTCCAAGCCATTTAATAACCCTCATTAATGTTAGCCTACCCAATAAATGCACATTTATTTGCCTATATAAAGAACCGTTTTACCCCTTGAAACCCATTGCACTTTCATAGCACATATACAACACAAAAATTCTATTTTCCTCTCTGAGCACTCACGCCCCTGCCCTCCATTTTGCCTCCCTTGTTCACGCCAATACAGCAACAAGTAAACAGCCATAGCTCACGCCAAACACCCCTGAAGAACCAGCCCCATTCACGTGTTAGGTTTATATCTAGGTCCCAAGATCAAACAAGACATGAAATACATGTGTGAATACATCAAAGGAGGTAGCGGAATACTCACATCGATCAGTTGAGATGATTTGAAGACGAACAAAGCCTAAAATGCTCACTGGTTTGGTGCCACTGTGCTGGCAGTTCACCCCTCCATTTCAGAATTTTGAGCTGTGAAAATGAGCTCCAAGATTGCGTCAAACGAATCCCGACTGATGGGTGAACCTCCCTACCACCCTCGCATATCTATCCGTAGTGTGCTAGCACTTGAGTTTTTGCCACAAAAACTCACTCTTTGCTTCCCATTTGCTCACGCCAATTGGCTTCAAAAACCAGTGAAGAAAATCAGTTTGGGCGTGTGACTTGGAAGAGAGAAATGAGAGAGAAGAATGTTGTGTAATAATGGTAAAGCATTTTCCAAAAATGCCTTTATATATTTTTCAAGAAAAAATACAAAAAAAACAATTACTAATTGATTAAATAAAAAACAAAAGTAAATGCTTTTCCCTCCAAACACTATTACACCAACTTACATCAACTATTCAAAGTCACTTTAATAAAGTGATATGATGTAAGTCAATCCATCAATCAATCAATCACATCAATCAATCACATCACTCAAAGTGACATTTGATTTGACGCTTGATGTGACGATTGATTTGACGCTTGATGTGACTTGCGTCACCGCACTCGAATTCGAAATACGAATGCACTCGCAATCACACTCGGGCTCAGGTTCGCTAATTCCTAATTAGCGAATTTTCCGTCGCGTCGTAATTTAATGATTACGCCTAGCGAATTCACTATTCACGTCGCTAACGAATTAATTCCAAATTAATTCGTTCGCCCGAATTAAAATCTAATTTTAATTCCGCGTCGAAATCTAATTTCGTTTAATATATCAAATATATTAATTTACCGATTAATTCCAAATTAATCATTATCTCTCTCCAGACGATATTTTATCCTAGATAAAATATCTCCGTAATTAATCCTAGATTAATTTTCTCTCTCTCTACTATATAATCCCAGATTATTTAAGAGTGCGAGTCATACGTCATCGGTGGATTATCGGGAAGCGACCCATGAGATCCCCGGATATGTTGGCAGTAAATACGGTCGTCGGAGTATCCGAATCACGTACGTACCAAGTATTACGTTCTACCGATTTACGAGACAAGGTCGACTCCTAGCAAAGCACCAAGTCTTCCCAATTCTCCGGACATATTCTTATAAGAATATTTAAGATCTATATCAAGCGTAGTATACCAAGTATTGTGTATATCGGTCCAGTATCGGATAGTCACGTGCTAGGGCTGGGGCTGGATAAGTGTCTGCCCCGTCCGAAGCACATGTCAGATGTCTGGTAACTAGTCTCTATAATCGGATATACATGACCTTGTCATAATATCCCGATGGCCGGCCAGCACTTAAGAGAACTAATACCGTATCCTGCGTGACATCATCTCCACTATGACTGAAGTGATACTTCCGTCTTGACATCACACCCAATACACTACGACTCTCTGATAAACCCAGAAGTGGTGTACGCAGAACCGGTTAAAGCCCTGTACCACCAAGACCAAAGTCTATCGATTATCGCAAGTATTAGCGATGTAAGTCTCAGGTTAAGACTATACTCACCTACCCTGATGTCGGACTCCCATAGACACATAGTCATAATTCCAATGGGATTCCGAGGGGTCTATCCAGAGCGAAGCTGTTTCCCGTACCATCGGTGAAACACAACCTCCTACTGCACTTGCATAAGTATCCTATACTTAAATATATGAGAACTATGCAGTTGTGCCCTCACAACGCGCACAAGTGCAATACTAGCCTATTCCGCATTATCGATGTCCAGTCTCGATAATACTACGACTAGGGATATTTAATGATTAATCCTTCGCGGACTGATACTGTCTCATATCATCTCAATCCAGGAACTAATCATATGGACCTCTCTTCATTTATACATCTATGGTGATCTAATCACAAATGATGAGAGTGCAATTTCCTTGTCACATAGTTAATTTGTACACAACACTATGATCTGTACAAATAGTGACGCTATGGGTCATATTATCCAACAATCTCCCACTTGGCACATAGCCAGTCACTCAAGTCGTACACCCGAACTATGTACGGTTTGCTCAAATTGCTGAGAAAAGGTTTTCGTCAACGGATTTTCATGATTATCGTCTGACGTGATTTATATTACGATCACCACATCGCCACGATGTATGATCCGAACGAATCAGATGAATATAGAAGTATATATCTGGATCGTCGATGGGACCTTTTATTCTTTAGCCTTGTGCTGACGCCTAGCTCAGCTGCTAATAGAATTATATCTAATCTAATTAGATTTATTTTCGACCCAAATGGCTTCTATTGCTGCCTCAGCCGCAGCAATAATCCATATTTGTTGTTTATTCGGCAACAGTATCTTGCTCGGAAGATTTCCAGCTCATTGTCCCGTTATTTAAACTTTATAGTACCATAGTATTTAACTGTTTGGAAACTTGCAGCAGTGATCCCAGTCACTTCAAGTTCTCATTCTCCATAGTTTAAGACAACATCTTTAGTTCTCTAAGATACTAATAGATGTCCTTAACTTCAATCCAGTGACTATCACTTGGATTTTCCTGATTGTGACTCCATATGCTCAAAGCGTATGAGACACCATATCAAGTACATTTCAAATGTACAATTTCCCAGAGAGTGTTAACAACTCCAAATCTATCCCAGTAGATCTTTATTCCTTGAATAAAGGCTGTTACTCCCCAGAATTCTACGGAGAATATCTATGAAAGCCAAGCTTTCACCAATTGCTTTATGGGAATTCCTTGTCAGTGCGCTCCCACTAACCTCCTTATATACACAAGAATCATTTCGTTTTGAGTCAAATCATAAACCATTATGATTATATCAAAACGACAATTCCAAGAACCTTATGCTTGCTCCAATCCAAACATGGATCGAATACCCGCAAACCTTGTTTGTCGGTATACAAAATCGTCAGGATGTTGTAAGCATCCTCCAAACAGTTTCCTTTTCAGGAAAGCGATTTTGATCTTTATCTGACACATTTCATAAATGAAATATGCAGTATCTCAGCAAGCATTATCCAAATGATTTACCATGGCAACAGGTAAAAGTTGAACCGTAATCAACAAATGTTGATAACGATACCTTTTCGTCACAAGCCTAGCTTTGTATGTTGGTATGTTGCCATCCATGTATGTCTTCCTTGAAGACGTTTAATGTACCAATAGGCACAATGCCTTGTGGTACAACAACTAGTATCCAAAATAGTTGTTATACATGAATCCATTTCAGACTCATGGCACTTTGCCATAAAAGGGAGTTGATACCTTGTTTCACTTCCTCGTACGTAGTCGGCTGATATACCTCCATAAGATTGACATCTTTATGAGGTGAGATCAGAAACCCATTGTTGGATAATATGACCCATAGCGTCACTATTTGCACAGATCATTGTGTTGTTGTAGCAAATTAACTATGTAACTGTTGTTTTATTCTAAGGTCCCAAGATCAAATCAAGACATGAAATAATGCGTGAATACATCAACGGAGGTAGCGGAATACTCACATCGATCGGTTATGTCGAATTGAAGACGAATCGAAGCCAAAAACGCACTGCCTTGCTCACGCCACTGCAACCAGTCCACGCTCACTGTCTTCGCAGTTTCGGGTCTCAAAACGAAGCTCCAAACTCCGTCGGATGGTCCCGCCTCATGGGTGAACCTCCATACCACCTTCGCCAAGACTCGTAGTGTGCTAGCCACTTGCGGTTTTCACCATGAAAACCCAACCCTTGCTTCCCTTTAGTGTCACGTTTTCTGGTTCAAAACCAGTCCCAAATTCTTTTGTTTTTGGGCGTGAGAGAATAGAGCAAAAGAGAGAGTTGAATTATTAATTTTTGTTACCAAAATCAATTTATATTTCTGCCATAAAATTTATTAAATTAATAATAAACTTATGACACAAATCATGCAATGGCTTAGAGTGTCAAACACTCAACTCCATGCAAAACCACTGAGTGTATGACACTATCACCATGCAATGCATTAGATTTAAATAATAAATAAAATGACATGTGTCATGTGGGCCCCACACGTTTCTAAATGAAAGTGGGCCCACGTGCACTCACGTGTTCGGGTTCGATATTTCCGAAATACCGAACTTACGTCGCGACGTTAATTAAATCGAATAATTGCGGCTAGCGAAATTATAATTACGTCGCTAACGAATTAATTCTAAATTAACTCGTTTGCCCGAATTAAAATCTAATTTTATTCCGCGTCGAAATCTAATTCGTTTAATATATCGAATATATAATTTACCGATTAATTCCAAATAATCGTAATCTCTCTCTAGACGATATTTTATCCTAGATAAAATATCTCTGTAATTAATCCTAGATTAATTTTCTCTCTCTCTTCTATATAATCCCAGATTATTCAAGAGTGCGAGTTGTGCATCATCGGTGGATTATCGGGAAGCGACCCATGAGATCTCCGGATAAAGTTGGCAGTAAATACGGTCGTCGGAGTATCCGAATCACGTACGTACCAAGTACTACGTTCTACCGATTTACGAAACAAGGTCGACTCCTAGCAAAGCACGAAGTCTACCCAATTCTCCGGACATATTCTCTAAGAATATCAAAGATCTGTATCAAGCGTAGTATACGATTGTATTGTGCATATTGGTCCAGTATCGGATAATCACGTGCTAGGGCTGGGGCTGGATAAGTGTCTGCCCCGTCCGAAACACATATCGGATGTCTGGTAACTAGTCTCTATAATCGATATTCATGACCTGGTCATAATATCACGATTGGATACGCATCACTTAAGAGCACTAATACCGTATCCTGCGTGACATCATCTCCACTATGACTGGAGTGACACTTCCGTCTTGACATCACATCCAATACACTACGATTCCTGATAAACCCAGAAGAGGTGAACAAAGAACCAGTTAAGATCCCCCACCACCAAAACCAAAGTTTACCGATTGTCGTAAGTATTAGCGATGCAAGTCTCAGGTTAAGACTATACACACCTACCTTGATTTCGGCCTCCCATAGACACCTAGTCATAATACCATGGGATTCCGAAGGGTCTATCCAGAGCGAAGCTGTTTCCCGTACCATCGGTGAAACACGACCTCCTATCGCACTTGCACAAGTATCCAATACTTATATATGAGAACTATGCTGTTGTGCCCTCACAACGCGCACAAGTGCAATACTAGCCTATTCCGCATTATCGATGTCCGTCTCGATAATACTACGGCTAGGGATATTTAATGATTAATCCTTCGTGGACTGATACTGTCTCATATCATCTCAATCCAGGAACTAATCATAGGGACCTCTCTCATTTATATATCTATGGTGATCTAATCACAAATGACGAGAGTGCAATTTCCTTGTTACAAGTTAATTTGCTACAGCAACACAATGATCTGTGCAAATAGTGACGCTATGGGTAATATTATGCCAACAACAGTAACAAGGAAATTGCACTCTCGTCATTTGTGATTAGATCACCATAGAGATATAAATGAATGAAGAGAGGTCCCTGTGATTAGTTCCTGGATTGAGATGATATGAGACAGTATCAGTCCACGAAGGATTAATCATTAAATATCCCTAGCCGTAGTATTATCGAGACTGGACATCAATAATGCGGAATAGGCTAGTACTGCACTTGTGCGCGTTGTGAGGGCACAACGGCATAGTTCTCATATATATAAGTATTGGATACTTGTGCAAGTGCGATAGGAGGTCGTGTTTCACCGATGGTACAGGAAACAGCTTCGCTCTGGATAGACCCTTCGGAATCCCATTGGTATTATGACTAGGTGTCTATGGGAGGCCGAAATCAAGGTAGGTGTGTATAGTCTTAACCTGAGACTTGCATCGTTAATACTTACGACAATCGGTAAACTTTGGTTTTGGTGGTTGGGGGATCTTAACTGGTTCTGTGTTCACCTCTTCTGGGTTTATCAGGAATCGTAGTGTATTGGATGTGATGTCGAGACGAGAAGTATCACTCCAGTCATAGTGGAGATGATGTCACGCAGGATACGGTATTAGTGCTCTTAGGTGATGCTCATCCAATCGTGATATTATGACCAGGTCATGAATATCCGATTATAGAGACTAGTTACCAGACATCCGATATGTGTTTCGGACGGGGCCAGACACTTATCCAGCCCTAGCCCTAGCACGTGACTATCCGATACTGGGCAATATGCACAATAAATTGTATACTATGCTTGATACAGATCTAAATATTCTTAATAGGATATGTCCGGAGAATTGGGATGACTTGGTGCTTTGCTAGGAGTCGACCTTGTCTCGTAAATCGGTAGAAGTAGTTTTAGAACGTAGTACTTGGTACTACGTGATTCGGGCACTCCGACGACCGTATTTACTGCCAACTTATCCGGAGATCTCATGGGTCGCTTCCCGATAATCCACCGATGACGCACAACTCGCACTCTTGAATAATCTGGGATTTTATAGAAGATGAGGAGAGAAAATTAATCTAGGATTAATTACGGAGAGATATTTATCTAGGATAAAATATCGTCTAGAGAGAGATAACGATTAATTTGGAATTAATCGGTAATTAATATATTCGATGTATTAAACGAAATTAGATTTCGACGCGGAATTAAAATTAGATTTTAAATTCGGGCAAACGAGTTAATTTAGAATTAATTCATTAGCGACGTAAATAATAATTTCGCTAGGCGCAATTATTTATTTAAATTCGATTTAATTAACGTCGCGACGTAAGTTCGGTATTTCGGAAATATCGAACCCGAACGCGTGAGTGCACGTGGGCCCACTTTCATTTGGGGAAACGTGTGGGGCCCACATGACACATGTCAATTATGCATTTTAATTCTAATGCATTGCATGGAGATAGGTACAATGCACTCAATGGTTTTGCATGGAAATTGAGTGTTTGACACTCTAAGCCATTGCATGATTTGTGTCATAAGTTTATTAT
Source organism: Zanthoxylum bungeanum (assembly GCA_019454045.1). Taxonomy (NCBI): domain Eukaryota; kingdom Viridiplantae; phylum Streptophyta; class Magnoliopsida; order Sapindales; family Rutaceae; genus Zanthoxylum; species Zanthoxylum bungeanum. The sequence goes on from SKCR01008678.1 coordinate 22,572, forward strand.
TAATTTAATAAATATTATGGCATAAATATAAATTGATTTTTTGTAACAAAAATCATAGAACTCTCTCATTTTCTCTCCACTCTCTCACGCCCAAAAGGCGGCAAAACTCACTGGTTTTTATCAAGAAAAATGTGAGCTAAGGGAAGCCAAGAGTTGGGTTTTCATGTGAAAACCGCAAGTGCTAGCACACTACGAGTCTTGCGAAGGTGGTAGGGAGGTTCACCCATGAGCCGGGACTCATCCGACGGAGTTTGGAGCTTCGTTTTGAGACCCGAAACTGCCAAGACAGTGGACAGTGGACTGTTGCAGTGGCGTGAGCAAGGCAGTGCGTTTTTGGCTTCGAATCGTCTCCAAATCGACTCAACCGATCAATGTGAGTATTCCGCTACCTCCGTTGATGTATTCACGCATTATTTCATGTCTTGATTTGATCTTGGGGACCTTAGAAAACCCGACAATGCATCAGAGCTAATGTTGCAAGCATGAAATTTTAGGGATTTAAAATTTGGGTAAATGTGATTTGAGCATGATTTGAATAAATTGTTTGTTTGAGTATGTTTATAACATGTTTAATTCATTTTGGTTGGACTAATTTGATGTTAAAATGATTTGGAATTATTTTCCCAAATATTTGTCCTTGGCCGAATGGTTTGATGATTTTGGGATCTTGGATTTTTTGATTTTTAATTCATTTGATGAGTTAGAATCGATTAGGTTGATGTTAATTTGAATCGAATTGGATTGGATTTCGAATTGGACAAAAACCCAAAATCTTTGAGTTGGCCGAATGTGACTAATGCCTAAATTGGATTTGGGCTTGAATTGTTGTAATTGAGCCTTTTGGGCTTGATTTATCAAGTTGGTTTAGGCCAAATGGATTGGATCCAATTGGGCCCAAACCTTGACCATAAAGCCCAAATGCGACTTAATGAACCTTTAAAGTTCAATTGGGCCTAATGGGCCAAGATTGATTTATGGGCTTATGGGGTAAATCCCGGATTGGACTTTGGTTATCGGTTTGACCCGAGTTGACCAAAAGTCCACGCCTTAAGAAATCAATCAAAAGCCCATTGGACTTTAATTGAATTGACGTTGGACGTTAATCGGTCTTTGAGACGCGTTACGATTAGATTTGGAATTTAAATCGTGAAAGGTTTATTAAATAAAAGTGT
>SKCR01008679.1:0-23698 GCA_019454045.1 Zanthoxylum bungeanum
CCCAGAAGAGGCGTACACAGAACTTGTTAATGTCCTGGACGACCAAAACCAAAGTGTATTGATTGTCGCAATTACTATCGATGCAAGTCTCAGGTGAAGACAAAATACACCTACCATGATGCGGACTCTCATAGACACATAGTCATACTACCAATGGGATTCCGATTGGTCTATCCAGAGCGAAGCTGTTTTCCGTACCATCGGTAAAACACAACCTCTTACCACACTTGCATAAGTATCCAATACTTAAATATATGAGAACTATGATGTTACGCTTCCATAACACGCACAAGTGCGATACTAGTCTATTCCGCATTATCGATGTCCAGTCTCGATAATACTATGACTATGGATATTTAATGATTAAACCGTCATGGATTGATACTGTCTCATATCATCTCAATCGGAACTAATCATAAGGACTTTCATCATTCACACATTTAAGTAATCTAATTACGAAATGATAAAAGGCAATTTCCTTTGCTACATAATTAATTTGTACAAAAATACATAGTCTTTTACAAATAGTGACGCTATAGGTCATAATTGTCCAACAAGGTTTTGGTGTAAAAATTTGTGAAGAATTCTTTGGGTTTATATAGTGCTCCAAAGACAATAAAATTAATTAAGAATCCGATGTGAGATAAAAGCTAATTTAATCTTAGCCATTGGATCTTAATTTAGTGGTTTAATGAGATTATAAAACCCTAATAAGAGTTTGGGCCGAATTGGAATTCAAAACAAATAAAAAATATATTTACTATTCATCTGAATAGTAAATTTTTTTTTAATTCCAATTCCCAAAGTGCCCCTATCGTCATTCACCAATCTCTTAGCCACTATGGAACCTCATAAATGGTCTGTTCAATAATTAAACACATTGAACCATTTATGAACAATTCCTACAGCAATCATATATGCTGTTATATATTGTATTGCGCACTATTAACCATTGATTTCGTCTTTGTTGTGTGTGACCTTTTGGGTTCCCCTCAAGTTGGACATGAAATGAATCGTGATAATTTAATCGAACATAAATTATCCTCCGATCAGATGGTCGTTCGATTTCAATGACCAAGGTTGACATCTAGAAAAATGCCACTCCCTCCAAATGAGAATGAAAGATATATATACCCATTCTGTATGCGATTTACATATGATACGGTCCCTCGCCTCATTGTATCCCCACATATTGACCTAGGGTACGGAAAGTGTCTACCAATATGGTCAAAGGTATGATGTTGATAGTGTCATGAATCGTGCTAACCCAAGAATCTCACATGATTCTTTCGTTGTGGCCACAGTCTCAAGCACTGATCACACATATCAACCCGCGAACTGGAATACTACTCTTATAAGAAAATATTATCCTAGAGAGTGGCGATTCTCTATTGTATCTTCACAAACTTCATGTGATTCAACAAATGACCCAATCATACCCTTATGAACGGATCTTTTGAACCGGAGAAGGAGAATGTCAAAGTTATTTGATCCACACATAAGATTGTAAAGACCTCAAGTCAAAGGACTAGTCATATAATCGATACATGAAAGTTCTCACAGACACATGGGATAAACACTCCATATGAAAACTTTCGGCGGTCAGTTCGATGGACACGAGCAACTCATGCATCCATGTGATACACCAAGCGAACGGATCTCCGCTAGTAGCCTATGAGATCAGCTACCCCACTTAAGGGCGGATCATATCATCATGTTAGTCACTCTGATTTGTGAACGCCCAGATTATTCACAAAACTATGACTAGGAACATTTAAGAGAAATGATTCTCATAAGGCATGGATGCCATCGTCTTATTACTCCAAGGGCTTTATTATAGTGTTGATGATTCATATAAGTTATAATAAAGGTTGCCATTTTATTAATTAATGATAATATTACAAATACATGTATATATAGCCTATCCACAAGTTAGGTATAGGGCATATCCCTAACAATCTCCCACTTGCACTATAGCCAACTAGTATGAATCTGGACACCATACTCTCGGGTGTGCCTATCATACTTTTGTTGAGTCAGCCCTTTAGTCAGAGAATCTGCAAGATTATCTTTTGTGGGTATTTTCTCTATAATAACTTCTTTTCTCTCAACAATCTCCCTGATGAGATGAAATCGCCTGAGTATATGCTTGGATTTCTAGTGGGACCTTGGTTCCTTTGATTGAGCAATGGCACCCGTGTTGTCACAGTACATCGTGACGCCATTCTTTATCGCAGGAAGCATTTTCTACTCCGTGATGAACTTCTTTATCCAGACTGCTTCTTTAGCAGCCTTAGATGCTGTAATATACTCGGCTTCAATGGTGGAGTCCGCTATAGTTGACTGTTTTGAGCTTTTCCAAATGACAGCACCGCCATTCAAAGTAAATAGATATCCTATTTGCGATCTACTGTCTTCCCTATCGATATGAAAGCTCGCATCACAGTAACCAATGACTTTCATCTCATAACAATATGTCAAAAACACATCCTTAGTTCTTCTTGGATACTAGATGATTGTTTTGACAGCTACCGAGTGTAGATCTTAATGCCGAAGATGTAGGTTGTTTCTCCCAAATCTTTTATAGAGAAATTCTGAGATAACCATTGCTTGGTGGCTTGCATCACGGGAATATCATTCCCGATGATTAATATGTCATCGACATATAATACAAGAAATACAACAGTACTCCCACTACTTTTCCTGTGAACACAAGGCTCGTCTACATTTTTTATGAAGTCAAATTCTTTGATTTTCTCATCAAATCGTATATTCCAACTTCTGGAGGCTTGCTTGAGTCCATAAATGGATTGTTTAAGCTTGCATACTTTATTATGATCATTCTTAGATGCAAACCCCTCAAGTTGTGTCATATAGACTTCCTCTACGAGGTTTCTATTAAGGAAAGCTATTTTGACATCCATCTGCCAAATCTCATAATCAAAGTGTGCAGCTAGTGCAAGTAAAATTCGAATGGACTTTATCATTGCAACAGGTGAGAAGGTTTCGTCATAGTCAATTCCTTGGATTTTTCTATAACCTTTCGCCACCAACCTAGCCTTATATGTTTGGATGTTGCCTTCTGCATCAGTTTTACGCTTGTAAATCCACTTGCAGCTTATGGGTTTTATCCTTTCAGGTGCATCTACCAAGTCCCAGAATTGATTCTGATACATGGAGTCTATTTCGGATTTCATGGCCTCAAGCCACTTGACTGAATCAATGTCACGCATTGCTTCGTCATAACTGGTGGGATCGTCATTATTAATGACCTGATCATGTTCCTCATCAATATGGAAACCATATCTTTCAGGCTCATGTCTTTCCCGATTAGACCTTCTGAGTTCATAACCTTGTGGTTGTTCCGTCGCTGCCCTTTTGAGGGGCCTAGGGTTTAGTTCTATGTTAGTTTTTTTTTCTCGTACCTCATCGAGGTCAAGTCTACTCCCACTATATTTCTTGAGAAGGAATTCATTCTCTAGAAATTTAGCATTTCGTGAGACAAATGTTCTCTGTTCATTTGGGACGTAGAACACGTATGCTCTTGAGTTCAAGGTATATCCTACAAACTTACATTTAACTGCCCTATCATCCAATTTGTTAGTTTGTGTGAGCTTGACATATGCGTCACATCCCCAAATTCTTAGATAACTAAAACTAGGAGGTTTCCCAGACCATAACTCATATGGTGTTTGACTAACAGTCTTGGAAGGAACTTGGTTTAGTAGTAGTGTTGCAGTTTCTAAAGCAAGACCCCAAAATGAAAAAGGTAGATCCGTGCCTGGCATCATTGATCGGACCATATCTAATAATGTCTGATTTCTCCTTTCGGAGACCCCATTATGCTGTAGAGTTCCCAGAGGAGTCCACTGGGAAACAATGCCATTTTCTCTCAAGTAATCTTGAAATTCGTTGCTTAAGTATTCACCACCTCGGTCAGACCTTAGTGACTTAATACTTTTATTAAGCTGGTTTTCTACTTCAGCCTTGAAGTCTTTGAATTTCTCAAAGGCTTCAAATTTATACCGCATAATGTACACATACCATATCGCGAATGATCATCGATAAAGGTAATGAAGTAGGAGAATCCACCTCTAGCGGTGACTGATATTGGTCCGCATACATCAGAGTATATGAGTTCTAATGTCTCCGCTGCACGCTATCATTTACCTTTGAAGGGTAATTTTTTCATTTTACCAAGTAAACAAGACTCACAAGTTCCATAAGGTTTATATTTAAAGGGTTTGAAATACTCATCCTTATGTAGCTTAGTTAATCTTGTTTCATTGATATGACCTAAGCGACTGTGCCATAGAAGTGATTCATTGAGATTATTCGAGTTAACGTTGTATATATTAGAGGTTGAACATTCTTTGTTAGTTTGTAAGACATAGATACCATTATTCAAAATACCATCTCCATATTTTATTTCATTGAAATAAATAGAACATTCATTACAACTTATTAGGCATGAAAAGCCTTTATTACATAAAGAAGAAATTGAAATGATGTTCTTTACTAGAGAAGGTACATAAACACAATCTTCTAAGTCTAAAACTAAACCATTCGGCAAAACTAATTAATAAGTCCCCACGCACAATGCAGCTAGTTTTGTTCTATTACTTATGCGTAAGTCAACCTCCCATGACAGAGTCTCTTACTGTTTCTCAGGCCCTGCACATTGTTACACAAGTGAGTCCCACAACTGTTGTCAAGCACCCAAGTAGAAGGTTCAGATTTTTGAGAATATAGTTCAATCATATACAACGTACCTGAAGCATTGGGCTTCTTGGCCACTTGGGCTTCCCTAGCTTCATTGGCTTTCAAGGATCTGCAGTCTTTCTTCCAATGACCCTTCTTTCCACAAAAGAAACATTTCCCCTGTCCTTGTTTCTTCTCCACCTTACCATTGGGCTTTAGGTGATCTGGAGCCTTGGCCTTGCCCTTATTTTCTTTCGGCCTCGTGGCTTCAGGTCCGTACCCGTAAGCATGACAGAGGTTTTAAGCTCCGGTTTCAAGTCATTCTCTACTCGCTTTATCAGATTGTGCAATTCTGCTAAAGTAGCTTCTTTATCAGACATATGAAACTGCATAATAAAGTTAGAGAATTCTTTTGGTAGGGACTGAAGAATCAGATCGTGACCTATCTCATGATCCATGATGAACCCGAGGTTGGCCAATTTTTCAATGTGGCCAATCATCTTAAGCACATGTCCACTAACAAATCCTTCCTTATACTTTATTTGGAATAAGACACATGACACTTGGAATCTCACGGTATGAACGAAAGTTGCATAAAACTCCTTCAAGTGAAAGATGATGGTTTGAACATCCATATCTTCGTGAGCTTTCTGAAGTTCGTCCGACATAGAGCCAAGCATTATGCAATCTGCTTGCTCATCATCATCGACGTGTTTCTTCCAAGCATCAAATGTATCTTGGTCAACATCTTCTGCGGGTTCAGGGGGAAATGGTCTTTCAAGAACATAGAAAAAATTTTCATGTCTTAAGAGAATTTTAAGGTTTCTAAACCAGTCATTGTAGTTGTCCCTTTTGAGCTTATGCTCATCAAGGAAAGAACGAAGTGATACTCTGTTTGCCATTTGAATGTTTGAAATATTTTAACCCACATGTTAAGAGAAAATATTAAAATTCGGAATATGTTTTCATTAATGTTTCATAATAAGATGGGCTTTTAATATTATGAATTTGCTCCCACTCAATTGTTTTAAAATTTTAAGCAAATCAAATCAACCCCAATATTATGGATTTCTTGTGGGCAATGATCCCATTATCATTATTTCATAACTCCGACTAGGGCCGGTCGTTATAAAATATGATAATTAGGTAGGTTCCCAACTAATTTATGGTTTAAATCACAATTCCTTAATCATTGGGTTGGGCAATCAAACATGCCATAGCTTATGCTAGTCCTTGTGGACACCCAATCTTTGCCACTAAGTTATAAGACCACGCCTAAGGGTCGCTGCATCTTATGACTCAGAAAAGTCAAACCATTGTCAATAGTACGATTTAGGGACAAATTGGTTTTGGTCAGCCAGGTAAAGCCTAGTCCTGCCAATTCGGTTTAAGCCCTTTGGGTCTATACTTTACAATGGGAGGCAAATTTTAGACTTAAATTATTATTGAGGATTTTAGCAAGTTTAAGTGAATAACTGTCAAATGGATTCCTCCATTGAAAATTCCCCAGAGGGAGGGCGTAGCAAACTCTCTTAAATACCCTTACCTCTTAGGCTCTTAGTGCCTTGGTGACAGGAATAAACAATAGATCCTCCAAATTAGTCCAACACTTTAAATATGCTTTAAGGTAAGCTTTGAGTAAATGATTATCTAGATGTCTTCACAACTTTTCCTTTTGGCTATAAAAAGGTAGTGAATGAAGGAATACACCAAATAATTATCTAACTCTAGTAATACATTTGGTTAAATTAACTTTGGTTTGGAAAGTTTTATTAACCCCTTGGTCCCAACCCACTTGTATCTTTTATAATGTCTTTTATTATAAAGAAGTGATTTATATTTATTAGCCTTAAAGGTAATAAATCTCTAAGTTCATCACGGAATAATTACTTAGCTAAGGGATAAGCAATACACTCTCTATTTCTTAGAAAGTCTCTAGATGCTTTCACCATAAAATAATCATGCCAATTCTAATCATACATAGAGTCATCAAGCATATGAGTTTTAATATTTTGGAATTATTTTAGGCATTAAATAACTTTGATTAATATTTAATTATGACATTGCATTTTATTTTATTCAAATAAATTTACTATTCATGTTTTTCTGCAGACACGTGAATTTTAAATGCAATTTCACAATTCCAATCTTAACCAATTCATGAAAAACTTGTGCCTAAAATTACGTTCAGGGTGTTAGCTTTCTAACGAGCTTTTAAACACCCAATTTCGAGTTCAAATGAGAGAGAACTACTCAAAACAAAAACCTGGCTCTTATACCACTGTTGGGAAGCGGCCGCGAGTACGTAGAGGAAAATCAAAATTATTATGCCACTTTACCTTTGCCCAAGACCCATTTGTTTTTATTATTCTACAAGCCTAGGCATGTTACTATATATTCTAAGCATAAAACTCTTAAAACATGCAAGGAACATAAACCTAAACATGCTAACTATCATAAGAACTCTAAATAAAATAAAGAAAGAAAAAGACTTACTTGAACCGTAGACTCCACCAGTCCTCCCTCCAATCTACAAGCTTTTCTCGAACTCAGCAAGCTCTTCCACGTTCCAAAGAGCCACCCAAGTGTGTGGCCTCCAAAGATGCACACACCCAAGCCAAAACTCAACGGCAAGACTACGCCTTGAGTGCACGGGTATTTTTCCCTTGATGATAGCCTAGGAAAATACCTCAAAACTTATAACTCGAGGTTCATATAGTCAATTAGACTAAAAGATCCTCAAAATAAGTGGCTTACTCTTAAACTTTAGGGTTGCTCACTTATATAAACCCAAAATATGAAAGGTTTTTAATTCTTTGGGTTTATATAGTGCTCCAAAGACAACAAAATTAATTAAGAATCCGATATGGGATAAAAGCTAATTTAATCTTAGCCATTGGATCTTAATTTAGTGGTTTAATGAGATTATAAAACCCTAATAAGAGTTTGAGCCTTTTATTCACGTTACTATTCACGTGAATAGTAATTATTTTTTTTATTCCAATTCCTAAAGTGCCCCTATCGTCATTCACCAATCCCTAAGCCACTATGGAACCTCATAAATGATCTGTTCAATAATTAAACACATTGAACCATTTATGAACAATTCCTACAGCAATCATATATGCTGTTATATTTGTACTGTGCACTGTTAACCATTGATTTCGACTTTGTTGTGTGTGACCTTTTGGGTTCCCCTCAAGTTGGACATGAAATTAATCGTGATAATTTAATCGAAAATAAATTATCCTCCGATCAGATGGTCATTCAATTTCAATGACCAAGGTTGACATCTAGCAACATGCCAATGCCCCCAAATGAGAAGGAAATATATATATACCCATTATATATGCGATTTACATATAATACGGTCCATCGCCTCACTGTATCCCCAAATATTGACCTAGGGTACAGAAAGTATCTAACCATATGGTCAAAGGTATGATGTTGATAGTGTCATGACTCGTGCTAACCCAAGAATCTCACATGATTCTTCCGCTGTGGCCACTGTCTCAAGCACTGATCACACATATCAACCTGCGAACTGGAATACTACTCTTATAAGAAATTATTATCCGAGGGAGTGGCGATTCTCTGTTGTATCTTTACAAACTTCATATATTTCAACAAATGACCCAATCATACCCTTATGACCGAATCTTTTGAACCGGGGAAGGAGAATGTCAAAGTTATTTGATCCACACATAAGATTGTAAAGACCTCAAGTCAAAGAGTCATATAATCGATACATGAAAGTTCTCACAGACACATGGGATAAACACTCCATATGAAAACTTTTGGCGATCTTTTCGATGGACACGAGCAACTCATGCATCCATGTGATACACCAAGCAGATGGATCTCCGCTAGTAGCCTATGAGATCAGATACCCCACTTAAGGGCAGATCATATCATCATGCTAGTCTCTCTGCTTTTTGAATGCCCAGATTATTCACAAAACTATGACTAGAAACATTTAAGAGTAATGATTCTCATAAGGCGTGGAAGCCATAATCTTATTACTCAAATGGATTTATTACAGTGTTGATGATTCATATAAGTTATGTAAGACACGTATAATAAAGATTGCCATTTTATTAATTAATGAAAATATTACAAATACATGTACATATAGCCCATCCACAAGTTGGGTATAAGGCATATCCCTAACACAATAGACACTCGAGATCAGACTAGAAAAATTTTTCTGTCATTTTCTCCTTATGGTCGAATCTGACCAGCTACACCACTAAAATTTTTCTTATGTTTTCAACAAACGTTTAGCCCTAGAATAGCCTCCGAACAACAGTGAAAGTTTGGATTGTTTTCCCCCCAACTCACTGCCCAAATCAGCCCCTATAGCGTGAACAGCCTTTGTGTTTCAGATCTATTTTTCCAATTAAATATAGCCCCAACACAGTCCTGAAACACCTCTAAAAGTTCCCCAAAAAATCTAGATTAAAAGGAAATCAAACCGAGTCCCGTTACACAACTTTTGTGAGTGACAATGAGTAGAAAATTGCTCATTATCATGTAGTATATTTGTAGAAGGAGATTATGATTTGTTATTCGACACCAAAAGGTCTTCCAAGCTATATCTCGTCACCAACAGAAAGTAGGGTGGGCTACACTCACAAACTAATCCCTAAACACTTTAGAGATTAAAATCACACAAGGTTTTCTTTTGGTTTTTCCTTTTATCCTTCCTTTTGTTTTCTCACCACTTGAGAGTATTTTTAGAACAAGAAGATGGAGGCTAGGGTTAGAATGAGAGAGTTAGGCAAAAAAGAAAAAACATCTTTCTTTTCATACCTGGAGTTTTTGTTTCCAAAACAAATCAAACCCATCATTTTCCCCTCTAAGCATATTTTCAGCCATAACAGTTATTTTTTCAAAATTTTCTAACAATAATATTTAATTACCATAATCAAAATATGTTACAAAAATGAAAGTTATATCATATATAATTTATTAACATGTGTTTAATTATCATATAATTATAAAAACTATATATTAAATTTAACATATAGTTTAAAGTGTGACAAAATAATTTTATTAATAATATTAATAATATTTACATATGTGAGTATACAATTGGACTATCCAATTATATTTAATTTTTTAAAATATATCGAGCTAGCACGAGAATCAAATGGACCTACGATTCCGAGCTCCAATAATCCCATAATATTAATTAAGCTCTTAATTAAATATCCGAATTATCAACTCCGGATTATTCCACTAAAAATCTGAAGCTGAACTCTAGTTGTCGTAGATAGATAAATTAAGATGAACCACATCGGTGTCCATCGATATAGTCATTATATATAGATTGGCCCTTCACGAGTATCTCGTAATCAGAGTCGGGTTATAATATCCGTTATACCCCTCTAATTATTTTTACCTTAAGTACAATTGATTCTCTAATGAACGATTTATTCATAACCATTATGATTGTTAATCTTCTATTCGTTATAGAAAGACTTGAGCGCTCTAACCGTTCAAGTACCGAATCAACCATTAAGGGAGATACTCATATACTTCTCAAAAGAAGGAGTGAACTCCATATCTATGTAAAATTTCCCCAGCTATACACCAAACCATGTCCCCAAAGTACGTAGCTATTGGTCGGGATTGATACACCAACCTCACCTTTGTAAATAAAAGAACATAGCGTGCCATGCATGAGTTCGTAGTAGACTTATGATTAAGATCAATCCATATATAACCATCTAGTATATCAAAATGAATTTCTTTATTTAACAGATATTATAAAAAACTCATTTCTATTTGGGTCCAGTCCTATATGATCACATCATACAAGGTCCCTCCATTATCATGTCTCCACATGGACGATCTCGGATCAAGGTCACCATATAATTATAGAATGGACCACACCTATAGGTAAATCACAAACAAAGTACCCGTTTTATTTGCTATTTATTGACTATTTTAGATTACTTTATTCAGACTTAAATCCTTTTATTTATGACACTCATACATTAAGTCTGAAGGCACATGAGTAATCTACGGTAAACAAGATAATTTACAATATGCGACATTAAAAAAAAAACACTTTGATAAATGAATAATGCATAATTTTATTTCAAAAAATATAATTATGTTTATATTACATGAAGCTCAAGGGCATATATCCCAACACCCTCTAGGCCTGATCACCCTCAGCAATGATACTCGAAAGCATATCTAATTTGGTGGCCAGGAGATAAGTCAGCTATACATGAAGATAACGGGTCAGTTTGTGAAATGATGATGAAAACAAATGTTAAGTTACAAGTAATTACCTTTGATTGGAGGCGGCCCACTTTCTAGATGACCTCATCAAGAGAAATGCTCTCAAAAGCCAGAGCCTTTTTCATATCCAAATGTTGGGCCAAGTAGTTGATGGTCAACAGGAGGTGAGCTAGGCATTCCCTCACATTCTCTAGGAGGTCTTCCACCATAAAGTATAGACTGGCCCCTTCTTGGGAGAAGAAGCCGCTGAGGCCTTGCCATGAGGAGTAGTTGCCTTCTTTGGCGAGCCCTGCTCGAGGCATTCTTCATAGGTCTCACCCCCAACTTGATGGAAGCGTCTTTTTTTTGCCTTGGGGTGCAGTTAGAGTTGTTGATGTTTGGGCAAATGGCATTTGGTTTTATCTTGATGGTGGAGTATTAACAGTTTATGTCGGTGTGGTAGAGGTCTACATTTGGCCTTTTTATTTTGGAATAGAGGAATTGGCATGGTGAGTCAAAAACAACTCTCGAAAGGACCACCCCGGGCTCAGCATTTGGTTTCCTGAGTGTTTTGCAATGGGCTGTCTCTTTTTCCTGACATGCATACATTAAGAAAACACAGGTTAGGAAAAATAAACCAGAAGTTGGGTGAGTAAGAAACAGATTACAAAGGGTAGTAATAAGCAGTAGAAGATGAAGAATAAGAATTAGTCGATTAGTCAGTGTTTACCGAACTATTTACTGGCCGGCAAAGGAGAGCTCGGTATAAGACTAGAATTGGCGAAAGAATATTGGTTAATGAGGTCTCTGTAATGACTTGAATATTAAGAGTCTTGTTTTGTGATCGCCTTAACCTCATGGAAAACCTTTGTAGGATCATCCCAGAAAGTTGCGATAGGTACAAGTTAGATGGTAAGGTGAAGATGAAAATTTCTAAGTAATGGAAAAATGAAAGAAATGACGGATCATTACCTCTAACTCAAAAGACGGTTGGTACAGTGATCTCCTCACTGAAGATGATTTAGGTTTTACCCTATGCTCCCCCAACCCAGAACCACATGTCTTTGAAGTTTTTGTTGGTGGCTGGGAGGTGGGTAATTAAATGTTTACCACCAGGAAACTTGATTGTCATTTGTTGGATTGTTTGATCCTATTCCCTATTTTTATGAGCTATTTCTTGTTGTTAGTTGAGCTTGTTGTTTACCTAGGGTTTTCCATGTCATCCCTACCAAGTGATGATTACACCCAAAAAGTACTTGCGGTTATCGCATTATAGTTGGGGTATCGATTCCTCAAAGAGATGGTTATACAGAATTGATTTACTTAAAAAAAATGTTAGCATTAACTAATGAAAAGATATAGATTGAATTTGTAACTAAAGTAAAGATTAACAAATAAAAATCATATAAAGAGAGGTCAACAGAGCATCATCGTGAATCCCCCTTGTATCAAATTCCTATATTCAGTTATTTATTCACGTTATTACTCAATTGAAAATTTCACATCCCAAACCTACAATCGGAAAATATTTAATTCTAAGCATATTAAATTCTATGGTAATTGATGATTTATTTTCTCTATGTTAACAGCACATAAAGTCATCGTTACGACTTATCTAACGTCGAAAATATACCCTCAGACAATACTGCAGAAGAATACCAAATCATAAAACAATTTTACCAGTCAAAACTGGGTTAATAAATCATACATAGAAGAAACATGACTGGATCTATATGCAAGTTTGACAAAAACAGTTTCTGGATTCATATAATCAAAAGATAATAAAGAATAACAAACATCAATTGTATTAACGATTAAGAGTACTTAGGAATGAACAACATGAACATAAAAACTTAAATACAAGAGTTCATCTTTAGCTTTGCCTAGGAGATTAGCTCTCCATGTTGAAGAGAGATATAGCCTGAAGAGATTGCATCAGCATCCTGTCTAGTATGAAGTTTCTTCGCTCTTCAATCTTAAATTTGTGTTTGTGGCTCTTTGTTGTGTGTTTCTACTCTCTTTTTCTCTCCCCCTAGGGTTTTGGATGAGCTTGGGTTTATATAGAGAAGTCACATAGACCTTATTTGCGTAAAAATGAACTAAACAAAAAACCCTGAAATACACTTCTGTGTCACGATGCGTGGCCTTTGCATGTCACGACACGTGGCCGATTTTTTGATTTCTCCAATTCTGCGATTCAGCTCTTCCCGTGTGCTTCTGATGGGTCTGCAAGGTCTCGAAACACGTGTAATTGCTCCAATCTTCATGTTCCATTGCTCCCTAATAATAAGACACAAAATAAACTATAATTAAGATTAAATACATAATAATCAAGGTGAATTAGTGATGTTCAAAGTACACTTTCATGCATTTATCACAACCCCCAACCAGCTTATTGCTAGTCCCTATCAATTCAAGCATAAAATAAAATAAGAACTAAATAAATAAGACTATCTAAGCCACTTTCGTAGGGATCACTGTTGCATTTATCATATGCAACATGCCTTTAAACCCATAGATGTTCCTAGTGGATGAGTTATAATTTCGTGAGGGTTTACAGCGACGACAACCCACAAACGTCATTTAAAACACATACATTCATAGAAAAATAACAAAATGAAAATAGTCCCAATAGTTATACATATTATTGTCGTCAAAAAATAAATAGTAATGAAATCAGATAACCTTCAAAGTACTGTATGCAACTCAAATCCAAGTCCTTGAATAAATCATCTAATTCAGTCTCACAGTGTGTGTGTGTAAAGGTTCATTCACAACTTGATTCCTAGGTAAGCCAACTCAATGATTTCGTGTAAAATTTGGGATCTGATGGGTCAAACCAACCTAGATATCTCAAATGTGCTCTATAATTGCCTTTATGTACTCAATATGGTATGGTATTTTTTTCTTGTCTCTTTTATTCTTTTTCTTCTTTCAAAATTTTTTTTTTTCTTTTTTTTTTAACACACCTACCCTTTAAGGTATCATTTCTCCTCATGGTGGTCCTAACACTCGCCCATGTATAGCTTCACGCTTATCGATTATAAGTGGTTTAATTTTTTATTTTTTTTAACCATACCACACATAATAACACTAACAAATCAGGATAGACATCTAAGCAAACAGTCAATGACATGTAATTTCTTCAACTAGTCACTTTGCCAACTACTTAGGTTGTCAGTGCTAAAAACCAATAATTAAGTGTTTATGAGTCTAAGCTAGATCAATTACTAAATGTATCAGATAAAAGTACATTAAAGAACTTATTGTTTCTAAGATTTCACCCTAAAGCAAACAATATCATCATAGGACTTGTGTTTTACTATTAAGGACTAAAAACAAACAAAATAAATTTTTTATTATATATAACAGGTATTATAACTCTATTTATACACCCCCACACTTAAAACTTGTGTTGTCCTCAATGTAAGATAAATATAAAGAAACGGGATTAAGGAACAACACTATCAGACATGGAGTTGATTAGGTTCCCGTTGGTAAGACTTTAGTTGTGTTGCTGTGTAGGTTGCGTTAACACTTGCATAAATGGTCATGCAAACAATAAACATGCAATTAACATACAATAAAATAAAACTAAAGTAAATAAAATAAAATAAAATAAATACAGATGCAAGGGTTGCCTCCCCACTAGCGCTAAGTTTAATGTCTTCAGCCAGACGCAATCATCCAATTTATCATGGTGGCTTCCATGAAGCGAACCAAGTAGTCCCAAATGCTTCTTTCTTCGGTATCCCCTTGTGATTAAGACATGCAAATGAATTTTTGGCTGGCTGCAGCATTTTATCCATTGATCCTCCAGGGTCTACTGATGGCTGAGATTTTATCAATTGGTTCAACCTCTTTTTTAACTTCCCAGGTAGCATCTTCAATTGGGCATTAACTCTCTGTTTCCTCCTCCTTTTATGGTCATTTGGGGTCAATTTCAGTTTGGGAGGGTTTGATTCATGTTGTAAAGAAGCTATTCCTGGCAGGACTATTTCTAGCTTGTATGTATATTGGCACTCATCATCACCTTATAGTTGTTTTTGAACATGAAAATATTTATTTCTAGTGTCATGTTCCCAAATGATAACTTCATAAGTCCATTTATGCAATTAATAAGGGCATTAGCTGTAGCAAGAAATGGTCTACCTAAGATAAGTGGAATTTTTGACTCAGTGTTAACCACAGATTGGGTGTCTAAAATAAGAAAATCAACAGGGTAGTAGAATTTATCAATTTGAACTAAAACATCCTCAGCTACTCCCAGTGGTGTTCAGATGGATCGATCAGATAACTGTAAAACCATTGATGTAGGTTTAATCTCTCCAAGTCATAACTGCTTATAGATAGAGTATGGCATGAGATTAACACTAGCACCTAAATCTAATAAAGCTCGACCGAACTCATGTGTGCCAATGTGACAGGTGATGGTGGGACATCCTGGATCTTTATATTTTGGTGGAGTCCTCTGTTCAATTACTGCACTAGCCTGCTCTGTCAAAAATGCAGTCTTCTTCACATTATGCTTTCTTTTTATGGTGCATAGATCCCTTAAAACCTTCGCATATATAGGAACTTGTTTTATCACATGTAACAAAGGAAAGTTGATTTTTACCTACTTCAAATGTTCTAAGATCTCACCATTTGGGTATGGAACTCGCACTGTGGGCCTAAGTGCCTGATGAAAGGGTACTCTAACTGGGAAATACGTCTCTTGTTCTTCTTGGGGTGTATTTGCACTATTATCCTTAGTGGCACATGTAGTGTTGGAAGTGTCCTGCAAGCTTACCTCTTTACCACTCCTAGTGATTATGGCATTAACACCTCTTACATTGGATACCTCATTATCAACCTGTGCCATGTGTTGCCCTTATGGATTTGGATGAGCCTAAGATGGGAATTTTCCTTGTTCTTTCACACTCAGGGCATTCGTCAACTTAAAGACTTGACTCTTAATCTCCTTATTGTCTTCAACTACCTGAGCTAGCAGTGACTCAAACCTTTGATTGGTTTTACTCTGGGCCTCTATAAATGCTTGCACAATATCCTCTAAGGAATTCCTAGGAACGACATGTGTATGATATTGAGGGCACTGTAACCTTTGGTTTGTGGTTCCGAGGTAGGCTGATAAGACTCTTGTTTCCAACTATGATTGGGATGGTTCCGCCAGCTGGGATTATAGGTATCTGAATAAGGTGTGTATGGCTTCTTGTACATCTCTAAAGTATTGAAATATTCCTCATATGCACCCCTAATCTCACCATTTATCAAGCACTCTTAGAATAGATGGTCAGCTCTCTTACACACAAAGCATACCACTTGAGGTTCTAAATGGGCTACTGCAAGCATAGTCTGGCTATCCTTAGCATTTAAAGCTCCTAACTGTCTAGTTAATAACTCAACTTGTGCCTTAAGACTATCTTCTTCCTTAAAGTGGGGTAAGCTTTTGCTAGAATGAGAGAGTGTGTCCTATTAGTATTATCAATGGCATTGGGTCCATTCCAAGTGTGAGATTTATCAACTGAGTTATTTAAGTACTCTAATGCCTTATCAGGGTCTTTTCGGATGAACTCACTATTTCACATTGTCTCCACAAATTGGCACTCTCTAGGGTTTAAACCGTCATAAAAATAGTTCACTAAGCGCCAACTCTCATATCCATGGTGAAGACAACTCGCTAACATCTCTTTATACCTCTCCCATGTTTGATAAAAGGGTTTCACTGTCTTTTTGGGAGAAGGTAGATATTTATCTTTTCAAGGCATTCGTCTTATGGTGTGGGAAATATTTATTAAAGAATGCATGTGTTATCTCTCCTCATGATCCTATTGACCGTGGTCTTAAAGAATACAACCAACTTTTAGCTCTATCCTTAAGGACAAAGGGGAAGAACTTAAGTCTAATTGTGTCAGTGGTTCGAAACTGGTCATGGAAAGTTGCTATAACCTCTTCAAACTCTCTAATATGCACATATGGGTTCTCGTTCTCCAAACCATGAAAGGTTGGGAGATATTGTATCATTCCAAGTTTAAAATCTATATGTGGTGCATTAGGAGGAAACATGATGCATGATGGTGTAGTTGTGCGAGGTACTCTTCAAGAGACCTAATGGGTGGTCTCTCGTACTCACTCATGCTGTGTATGCTATATCTAGGTTGTGTAGCAAATAGGTTTTCAAATATGTTATCTGAATCTAAGTTTTCTTCTTCAATCCTAACAAATCTACCAAACATATCCCTACGTCTAGGCATACAATTAAATACAAATAAAACTAGAAACAAAAATAAAAGAATAAATTAAAAATAAATAAATAAATAATTCAAAATTAAAATTAAAACTGAAATAAAATTAATAAAATAAAATAAATAATTAAAAAAAAACAAATAATAAAAACAAAATTAAACTTGAAATTGAAATAAAATAAATAAGTCAATAATAATAATAAAAATAAGATGGAACAAAATTACCGTTTTTATTTATTGACCAAGCAAACCTGCTCCTTTTACTTGTAAACCGTATCCCCGACAACGACGCCAAATTTTGATTACGCCCAAAAAGTATTTGCGGTTATCGCAGTATAGTTGGGGTGTCGATTCCTCAGAGAGATGGTTACAAAGAACTGATTTACTTAAACAAAATATTATCAGTAACTTAATGAAAATATATAGATTGAATTGGTAATTAAAGTAAAGATTAATAAAAATAATTAAAAGATATCAAAAGAAAGGCAGCAAAGCATCGGGAATCCCTATTGTATCAAATTCCTATATTCAGTTATTGATTCCTGTTATTACTCAATTGAAGGTTTCACATCCCAAACCAACAATTGAAAAATATTCAATTCTAAGCATATTAAATTCTAAGGTAATTGATGATTTATTTTCTCTATGTTAACAGCACACAAATTCATTGTTACGACTTATCTAACGTCGACAATATACCCTCAGGCAATACTAAATCAGAAGACCAAATCATAAAATAACTTTACTAGTCACAATTGGGTTCACAAATCACACATAGAAGAAGCATGACTGGATCTATATGCAAGTTTGGCAAAAATAGTTTATAGATTCATATAATCAAAAGATAATAAATAATAACAAAATAAATTGTATTAAAGATTAGAGTACTTAGGAATCAATAACATGAACATAAAAACTTAAATACAAGAGTTCATCCTTAGCTTTGCCTAGGAGATTAGTTCAACATGTAGAAGAGAGATATAGCCTGAAGAGATTACAACAGCATCCTGTCTGGTATGAAGTTTCTTCATTATTCAATCTCAAATTTGTGTTTGTGCTCTTTGTTGTGTGTTTCTTCTCTTTTTTTTTCTCCCCTAGGGTTTTGGACGAGCTTGGGTTTATATAGAGAAGTCTCGGAGGCCTTATTTGCGTAAAAATAAACTAAACCAAAAATCCGGCAATATGCTTCCATGTCGCGACGCGTAGCCGGTTTTCTAGTTTCTCTGATTCTGCGATTCAGCTCTTCCTGTGTGCTTCTGATGCGTCCGCAAGGTCCCGAAATATTTGTAATTGCTCTAATCTTCATGTTCTATTGCTACCTAATAATAAGACACAAAATAAACTATAATTAAGATTAAATACATGATAATCAAGCCGAATTAGTGATGTTCAAAGTACACTTTCATGTACTTATCAAGTGACTAACCCTAGAAAGCTCTAAATGCCCTAACAACGGTGGAACAATAAGTTCGCAAGCATGAACATAGTCAAAATAAAAAAACCTAGGAACGTATACATCCAACACCGAAACACAAACCAAAAACAGACACTCATTCAACAACATCATAAACCCCCAAAAAACATATATACGTAGCAATCTAAACCCAAAACCAAAGACAAACAAAGCGTACATTCGTCATGTTCATTGCACATTAGCTATAAATGAAAAACATGCTCAATGACCCTTACTTGTATGCTGAAGAAGAAGGTTGGGAAGATAAATTGTTGAGAAGTCTTAAAGTTGCAAAGGAAGCTTGAGTTCTTGAGAGTGTTTTAATGAAGACAAAGTTGGCAAAAGTAAGGAAATGAATGGGCGTGGCTGTAGGCATTGTATTTTTACACATTAGCCCAATGATGAGTCTCGTATGGAGGCAACTACTTCTTTAGTCTTGAAAGTCGCGGGAAACGGACGTTGGAAGGGTAAAGTTTGAAAATAGAATTTTTGATGGATTTAATCTCGTTGTTTTCGCTTCGGTTGCTTGTTATACCTCCGTTTCTAAGCTCACCTTAGGCCCAAAACTCCCATAGACCACATACCTAACCCCAAACCAAGCCCAAATACCCAAGTCAAACCAAGTCAAACCAAATCCATGCCCAAAGGATGTGATTCACGCCCAAAGCCCCTTTATTTAGGTATATGCATATTTATCACATGTTTAAATCTTGTAAATCCTTACCTAAATAAAAGAAATCAAATCAAATCCCTACCAAATCAAATCCAATCCCAAATCCTAATTAGGAGATGCATTCCTTATTAGAAATCAATTAGGAGATTCCTTCCTAATCTAATTAGGAAAGTCTTCTCTCTTTGCCTATAAAAAGAGGCATTCACCCCCCATTCAAAACCTAGCTCATACAACTCTCTCACACGCCTAAAGCACTCTCTTAAGCCTCCATTGCACGCCCAAGCATCCCCCTGAAGCCTCCATTGCCGCACCTTCAAGATCCAATAGCCTCCATTGCCGCATCTTCCCTCCATCATCAACACCCTTCACGCCCAAGCCCTAAACTTAACCCTCCATTGCCGAGTTCCAGCCCCCATTCACAGCCCTAAAACACCCTCAAATAAACCTTATTCACAGCCCTAAGTCGCACTAACACCCTCCAAACACAGCCCCATTCGCAGCCCAAAACAGTCCCTGAAAACACCCCACTGCACCTGTGAACTGCCGCAGTTCACCTTCTGTTCTGGTCAGTTTTTGTTGCGTCTTTAACCCATAAAACAGTCCTAAAATCACCTAAACACCATCCCCAAAACCTCCATAAAGTTTCCCTAAAAAATCCTCACAAACGCACCTCCCTAAGCCTTCAAAATCACCCAAAACAGTCCGCTAAACCATCAAGACAGTGACCTGAAACGTAGCAGCGAAACAGCAGCGAAACAGCAGCGAAACGGACTTGAAACAGCAGCCAGAACAGCAAAACAGGAGGAGACGTTGATTTGGTGAACTAAAAGAGTAGCGGATCATTCACCCTTCCAACGGACGGTTAACGCCCTTTCTTAGACGACAAAAGAGGTTAGACCTGAGGGCACTGATGAGTGGTATTTATATCACTATTTCCCACTCATTTAACTTAATATTTTGTATAGTTTCTTGAGTTTTATGAACGTTTTGATGTGTTTTATTGTTATCTTGCAGATAATAAAGTTTGGACAGCACTGGAGGCAATTTGGGGCAAAACCGAACAAAAATGCGTCAACAGGGATATTTTCGTCTTCTGCGGCGTCGCGCCGCTGGAAGACTGCGCGCCGCGACGCCCAGCATGCGCCGAATCTGCTAACATGCGCCTGGTCAACGGTCAACAATTTGAGAAGTTTTGACTTTGCTAAAATGCGCCGTGCCACGTGTCACCATCACATACAATCAGCTAACATGCGCCGTGCCACGTGTCATCATCATATGCTGCCGACACTCAGACTTGACACGTGTCGCCTCGTCATCAGCCACATCATCGGTCAACAAGTCAACCTTGCCACGTGTCGTGCCACATCATCGTCCACGTCAGCAGGTCAACCGAGTCAACTTGCCACGTCAGCCTCAGCCAATCAGAACTCGACACGTGTCGCCACGTGTCGCAATCCTATTGTGCCGACAGTAAGATACAGTCAGCCGCCTTGCCACGTCAGCGCCACATCATCGCCAGTCAGCATGACGTCATCAATGACGTCATCACAATAATTGAGAATTAGCCGCCTTGACACGTGTCACATGTACAGTCAGCCGTCTTGCTACGTGTCACCTTCTCATTGTGCCACGTCGACGAATCCAGCGTCGCGATGCTGAGCTCCTTGGCGTCGCGACGCGCTAACAGTGCGCGAACAGTGAAAATTTACTATAAATAGTAGAGCGCAAATTTTCAGTTTTTTAGTACACCATTTCCTCTCTCAAATCCTATGTAATTAGGGAGTTTTCTCTCTCTAAATTTCTTTTAATTTAGTTTTGTAAATTTTAATTACGTTCTGTAATAATATAATTTACTTTCTTTATTTTACAGTTCTTACTATTCACTATGCGGAGGTAACTTCCCTATGCTAGGGTGAAAGGTAATTATTTTACTATTGCTATTTAGATTAATCTCCCTTAAAAATAATATATTTACTATTTAAAATTCTGATTAATAAAGGAATACCGCTATATTGGTCGGTTGGTAATTTAATTTTAATCTGGTTTAACCTGACTAATCAATGAATACCGCTATATGGTCGGTTGGAATTTATTTTCTGTTGGTTTGAACCTGATTAATCAAGGAATACCGCTATATGGTCGGTTGGTAAATTTATTTGGTACCGCCTTTATGGCTGGATTATGGACAAATATTACCACCTTATGGCTGGTTGGACTTAATTTGACTTAATCAGGATACCGCCAGATTGGTCGGTTGGTAAAAATTATCACAAATTTATATATTATTTTAGGGAGATATCTAATTTAGTAGTAGTAAAAGTAAATCCTTTTGCCTTAGCATTTTATTTCATTTGTAATTTTCTTTTCAGCATTTTACTTATCGCAATTACTTTTCAGCATTTTCATTTTATGTCTTTAAGTTTTTACAAGCCCTAGCTATGTGTCATAACTAAGTTAGTAATCTAGGGTTGTGATGAAATCCAAATACCAGGTTTATAAGGGTTAAATTATAATTTGGGTAATATAAAGATTTATTTATTGAGTCTTAATCTTAATGCTTTTTATTAACTGGCCACTAATAAAATTGATAAGGTAAACTTAAAATGAACTAGACATAGGGATTTTAGGTTTAAGACCTCAGACTCAATAACCCACGATCTTCCTTGAGGATAGATAACCCTTTAATAGATTTCCTTACAGGATAGGAATATACCTGTCGGCGGGGGTAGCCATAATTGGAACTTAATATTAATGAATCCAGTTAATTTGATTGACATAGACATATGGTTTATTAGGTTAAATTGGATATTTGTAATTGACCATCGGAAGAGGCTTTTACATAATTTAGTGTTCCAGGTTAATAAATCAATATTTTACCCAATTATAAGATAACAACTTCATCTTAAATAATATTGGAATAAATCACAACCCTGGATAATTTTTAATATGAATTTCTCAAAATATCTTTTCAACCAATTTTAGTTACTTGCTTTTTAAATTTAGAATCGTCGCCATTTCAAATCAATCAACAACCTGATAGATATTAGTAATCATTTGACCTCATAAAAATTAATAGAATAGATTTTAAGTCCTCGTGGGATCGATACTTTTTATACTACTTGAACGATACGTACGCTTGCGTATACGTGTGTGTTTACGCCGGTCAAGTTTTTGGCGCCGTTGCCGGGGACTTAGTTATCTTTTACTATTAGTTTACATGTTAAATTTGTTACTTGTATCTAATTTCTTTTTACTTATTATTTTTGTTTTATTGTGTTTCAGGTCTCAGACACTTCATGAGACGAACCAGAAGCTTTGAAATCCGACCGCTTGACCCAGAAATTGAAAGAACCATCAGACAGTTGAGAAGGGAAAGGCGAGAAGGCCAATAAGCCTTAGTCAACATGGAACCTGAACCTTTGGAGATTGCACCACCAATACCCATTCGAGACAGAACCATTCCGGTGGTAGATGGCCTCATTTCCTGTATTGTTCTTCCTCATTTACCAGCAAATGCGGGTGACATCAAAACTTGCATTCAGATGATTCAGCAAACAGTTCAGTTTGGAGGAAATACAACTGAAGATCCTAATGCTCACATTAGCAACTTCCTGGAAGTTTGCGGCACTTTCATTACAACCGAGCATCAGAAGAAGCAATGAGACTGAGGGTTTTTCCATATTCCTTGAAAGACAGAGCAAAAGCATGGCTACATTCATTACCAGCAGGTTCTATCACAACTTGGAACGCTCTAGCCACAAAATTCCTTGCAAAATACTTTCCACCAGCCAGAACTGTAAGTTAAGTGAGGAATGACATCACATCCTTTGTGCAGCAAGATTCAGAATCCCTGTACGAAGCTTGGGAAAGATACAAAGTTTGCTCGGAGGAAATGTCCCCTCACCATGAGATTCCAAAATGGCTCAAGTCCAAACTTTCTATAATGGACTTTCTGGACTGATGAGAACCACAATCGATGCTGCTGCTGGAGGAGCTTTGATGGCAAAAGGAGAAGATCAAGCCTGGGACCTAATCGAAGAATGGCCAACACAATTCATTATGGCCAACAGAAAGGAGCATTATTCAAAGAATTGTCAGGACTCTATGAAGTTGGAGCTAATACAGCACTCAACACCAAACTAGATCAGATATGCAAATTCATGGAGACTCTTACCACTGGATCCACAAGTTTACCATATGGAGGAGCATCAGAACCAAACCAACTTGAAGAGACGGTGAATTATGTTAACAATTTCAACAGACGGGGAACAATTCATATTCCAACACCTACAACCCGGGTGGAGGAATCATCCTAATTTTTCAGGGAGCAACAAAAGCAACAATAGCAACACCCATCCCAACCTAAGGATTCCAAAAATAAAACCGAACCAG